>JAPPVO010000019.1:6312214-6417089 GCA_030407325.1 Camellia japonica | reverse complement strand
ATCGGCACTCCTGGTAGGTCACTTCATTCGCTCTTGTTTGTTAAGGCGTCTAATCATACCGAATGTTTTGCAGAGACGGTCGGAAGGATCCACCGACTTGGGTCGCCGCCTGCGTGATGCTCTCGGGGAGAATTGACCATTTGCAAACAGAGGTGCAGGGTCAGAAAAGTAGGGCGGCGAGTTCAAAATTATGAGAGCTGAAATGGAGAGCGCAGAGAGCCGAAGCGGAGAAAGAGAGGGTTCGCGTCGCCGAACAGCTTCGTGTTGATGCTGAGGGTAGAGCAAATGCGAGCGAGGAATCGCTCAAACTTTCCAAGGAAGCACTTGCTGAAGCGGAAGCTCAGTTAGAGGAGCTTAAGGCGGCCGCGAGAGAAAGCTGAATCGGAGGCCTTTGAAGCAGGGAGGGGCGCCGCTCTGACAGAATATGTTGAAGAAGTGTCCAAGTTTGAGAATCACGGGTTCAAACATGGGTGGCTCAAAGCCCTTGCCGCCTTGAGGTTACATTGACTTGCCGATTCCTTATGAGCAGGTGGATGTTGAGCCACTTGAATCCGATACCGACGAATGATCTGGGGCCGTTTACTGAGCAGGCGTCTTTTTGTTTTTGTTTTTTCTTCTTTTGGATAGTGCTTTGTTGGTTCAGGGTAGTTTTCATGTATAAATTGGTTAACATCTGCGCGCAATTTATTGATGAAAATTTCCTTGTAATTTTTGCTCTACCACCACACACTTTGTATAAAAGAGTTCTGTGGTTTAATTTTAATGAAAGAGTTCTGTGTTTGTCAATGCATTTGGTAAAATGGGATTGCATGTACTGTGGGGAAACCCTGATTTGTGAATCTGGCCCTGCCCAGGGGGTTCATAAAAGAGTTCTAGCTCTGAGAGTCAACTTGTGAGCCGGCTGGGGTATTGGTTCCGAGTGATTTTATTTAGAACTCTTCTAAACAAGCCGTATACAAATATAGTTTATCAAACTTTAGTTCCTGCAGATTCAATACATATCCCATCCAAACACCATTTGCAATTTCACTGCTACTGATCTTCGGCCCTTAGATTGACGAATCTGCCCTTGCCCCAAGGGGTTCATGATAAGAACTCTGGCTCTGAGGAATCATTCGTGAGCGGCTGGGGTAGTTTGGCTGAAACACATTGATGAATCTGCCCTTGCCCTAGGGGGTTCATGATAGAATCTGGTCTGAGAATCAATTCGTGTGAGCCGGCTGGGGTGTTTGGCCGAACAGATTGAGAATCTGCCCTTGCCCCAGGGGGTTCATGATAAGAACTCTGGCTGAGGAATCAATTCGTGAGCCGGCTGGGGTAGTTTAGCCGAACAGATTGATGAATCTGCCCTTGCCCCAGGGGGTTCATGATAAGGACTCTGGCTGAGGAATCAATTCGTGAGCCGGCTGGGGTAGTTTAGCCGAACAGATTGATGAATCTGCCCTAGCCCCAGGGGGTTCATGATAAGAACTCTGGCTCTGAGGAATCAATTCGTGAGCCGGCTGGGGTACTTGAGCCGAATAGATTGTCCTGCCGTCAACTTAGTCGGCGTCAGGCGATTGGGTTTCGCGATTAATGAACTTGCCTCGATCGTGCTGCCTCTGCGAGTGTTAAATGATCAAAGGTATAGCTTTTAAGAGTCTGGTAGGTATCTGATTCAGACTCCTGAGAGAAAATCTATTGTACGAATGTCGAACAAACTCTTCTTTAACAGCAAAGGGGAAGCCAAGACATTGGCTGAGCTTGGCGGTGATATGAATCAAAGTGAACACCGTGGTGCGCCCTTGCGTGCTGGGAGTAAGAGTTCTATGGGTCGACAGAGGCGTCAATCTCCTAGACGTCGTAGTAGGTCGCCCAGACGGGATAGGCAGTCCCAGGGGAGATCGCCACACGCCCAAGTCGAAAGGAGAACAGACGCGAATCCGCGCCCATTAAGTTTTGCAGTATTTGTGAAGAATAAGCCCATGACGGAAGCGGACTCGATCGTTCGAGATCCAGACGTGGCGGTCGAGTTTGCTCGACAAATATTTCCTCCGGAAGTGCAGCAGTCAATGGTTGGTCGTCAGGACTACGAAGTATTTCGCGAGGGCATTCGTGGGGCGGTGAAAGGGCTCTATACGGCTTACGAAGTCGGCATGCGATTGCGCGCCGCCCGTCGAGAAATGGAGAAAAAGGAAGAGCGTATCCGCAGTTTGGAGGCTCGCGTGGAGGCGGCTGAACGTGAGTTAAGAGAGATCAAAGCGGCTCAAGTACAACCAGCAGGGCAGGTGAATCCAATCGTGGAAGAGAGGGTTACCAGTCGGCTTATAAGCGCTGCCATTGCCGATCGCGAAACGGCGAGCATGTTCGCATTGGAGTCCGCCAAGGGGAGGTCTTATGAAAAAGGTTTTCACGAAGGGCGCTTGGTTGGAATCCAAAAGACAAAGGAGAAGCTTGCCGAAGAGGTTTGCCGATGTGAGAATCGTGGGTTCAGGCATGGTTGGATCAAGGCATCTCAAGTCGCCGAATCTCTTCACTTGTCAGGCATCGATTCGGCGTCACCTCTCTACCACAGTAAGGATTTTCCGTTTTCTGCTTTTCAGGTTGAGAAGAGTGAGGATGAGGGCGACGCCGTTTGACTTTAATTATTGTAAGGTTCGAACGCCGTTTGCAAGTATGTAATTTCTTGGTTTTTTAAATAAAAGACGCTTTATTGAAAATATCAAATTGTCTCCCGCATTCGGCGTGTGCGTGTTTAATTTGATTGCATGAATGTTTGGATAGACGTAATGGCCGTTTACTTTTGGATAAAGCCATTGCGGCGTGTTGTTTGAAATTTGAAGAAGCCGTGAGCCAGAGATCGGAGGGGCTACGGCATTTTGACTTAGCTCAAATGCCAGATGTCTCGCCGATCAAGCTAGGTAATTTTTGCCCTTGCGCAGCCTATGCGCGCGCATTTTGGCCAACCGTTGGGTTAACTAGGTCATGGAGAATGTTGACCGACGCCTGTCTCGTGGGGTTTAGTATTGATAAAATCACTTTGGGATTTGGGCCTCGAGATGCGGCCATTACTGAGAATAAAAGCGGCAGGTGCCTCATGCAATCAAACAGCATCTATTGCGTGGGATGGTCAAGCGTTCTCACCATCAGATAGTGATGATAGTTGCAGGAGCTCAAATACCGGCCGAACTTGGCGCTCGGACGGTTTGCGGCGGGGGATTCTCCGATGTGGGAGGTGGACCGCTGAAAGGAGAAACTGGAAACACGTCAGCCTCCAAGTCGTTGAAGCAGATCGCCCCGAAAGGAGACACAACGACCGCTGCCCCTAACCTCCCTTGTCTTGGATCTTGGCCTTGACATTGTCGATGGTGTCAGAGGCCCGGCGACATGCCGATTCGGGCGCGGTTAGATCGATGCGTGATTTGTCTTAGAAGTTAGAGATAGATATTGTAATGTTCGAACGCGGATTGCGTCTATGTAACAACTTTTAAATCAAATAAAAAGTGTTATTTCATATAGTTGAGTCTCACTCTGAAAATCTTTTGTTTAGCTATGCCAGATGAATGTTCCTGATTCCAACTTTTAATGGTTAAGCAAGTCATTTCGTATGGTTTAATAGTTTGCTATCGGAAAGTTTGCTACCGGAACGTTTGTGTAGCTTAGATATTTTTGCTTAAATATTTTTCCTGTATTCAGGGATCGGCCCTTGCCTTAGGCGGGATGCGAATTAAACCGGAATGGGTCGTACTCGTGGGCCCTAAGGTGTCATGCCACCAAAGGGGGCTCCGAATCCGGAGACTTATTCGGCCCTAAGGTGTCATGCACCAAAAGGGGCTCCGAATCCGGAGACTTAAGTTGGCCAATCGCGACATCCACGAAGGGCGCTCCGAATCCAGAGACTTATTCGGCCCTGTGGTGTCATGCACCAAGGGGCGCTCCGAATCCGGAGACTTAAATTGGCCAATCGTGACATCCATGAAGGGCGCTCCGAATCCGAAGACTTATTCGGCCCTCTGGTGTCATGCACCAAAGGGCGCTCCGAATCCGGAGACTTATTCGGCCCTAAGGTGTCATGCACCAAAGGCGCTCCGAGTCCGGAGACTTAATTTGGCCAATCGTGACATCCACGAAGGGCACTCCGAATCCGGAGACTTATTCGGCCCTAAGGTGTCATGCACCAAAGGGCGCTCCGAATCCGGAGACTTATTCGGCCCTAAGGTGTCATGCACCAAAGGGGGCTCCGAATCCGGAGACTTATTCGGCCCTAAGGTGTCATGCACCAAAGGGGGCTCCGAATCCGGAGACTTAATTGGCCAATCGTGACATCCACGAAGGGCGCTCCGAATCCGGAGACTTATTCGGCCCTAAGGTGTCATGCACCAAAGGGGGCTCCGAATCCGGAGACTTAATTTGGCCAATCGTGACATCCACGAAGGGCGCTCCGAATCTGGAGACTTATTCGGCCCTAAGGTGTCATGCACCAAAGGGCGCTCCGAATCCGGAGACTTATTCGGCCCTAAGGTGTCATGCACCAAAGGGGGCTCCGAATCCGGAGACTTATTCGGCCCTAAGGTGTCATGCACCAAAGGGGGCTCCGAATCCGGAGACTTAATTTGGCCAATCGTGACATCCACGAAGGGCGCTCCGAATCCGGAGACTTATTCGGCCCTAAGGTGTCATGCACCAAAGGGCGCTCCGAATCCGGAGACTTATTCGGCCCTAAGGTGTCATGCACCAAAGGGGGCTCCGAATCCGGAGACTTAATTTGGCCAATCGTGACATCCACGAAGGGCGCTCCAAATCCGGAGACTTATTCGGCCCTAAGGTGTCATGCACCAAAGGGCGCTCCGAATCCGGAGACTTATTCAGCCCTAAGGTGTCATGCACCAAAGGGGGCTCCGAATCCGGAGACTTAATTTGGCCAATCGTGACATCCACGAAGGGCGCTCCGAATCCGGAGACTTATTCGGCCCTAAGGTGTCATGCACCAAAGGGGGCTCCGAATCCGGAGACTTAATTGGGCCAATCGTGACATCCACGAAGGGCGCTCCGAATCTAGAGGCTTAACTGGGCCAATCGTGACATCCACGAAGGACGCTCCGAATCCGGAGGCTTATTCGGCCCTAAGGTGTCCTGCACCAAAGGGCGCTCCGAATCCGGAGACTTAGTTGGGCCTAAGAGGCTTGAAGGAGAGTGACAAAGAAAGTCGATTTTCATTAAAACGTGGTACCAGTACAAGCATCGGATCCCACAAGTCGGGTCCGTAAATGGATCTTCGTAAGGTCTACGTTGGCGCGGATTGCGGTGAGCCACGGATCTCCTCAATGCCACGGTCTGTTGGGAAGCGCATAAGCTGATGGTAGGTGCTTGGGACAGCCTTCATGATATGCAACCAGGGGCGTCCCATGATAGCATTATACGGCGAAGGAAGCTTAACAACCAAGAATTCCACGTCAACCGTTTTTGAGCCCGCTCGAACAGGGAGCACGACCTTCCCCAACGGGTACTCTGGATTCATGTTGAAGCCGAACAGTGGCTGAGACGACGGTGATAGGTCCGACTCGTTGAGGCCGAGTTCAACAAAAGTTCTGTAGTACAAGATTTCCGAAGTGCTTCCTGGATCTATGAGAATGCGTTCAACGCTGAACTGACGTACGCGTAATTTGACGACCAAAGGATCGACGTGGCTGGCCACCGTTCCGACGAGGTCGGAGTCATCGAACTTAATTGTCGGAGTTTCTCTGGGCCTGCCGGTTGACATGTTATGTTTTTGGGGAATTGGGTGCGATTGGATTGTATGCACGGTCGGGGATGCCGGCAGACCGTAGATTATGTGGATCACACCAAGCGGAGGTGAATCCTGTCTCAAGGCTAATGCTTTGGTTGGCTTCCCCTTGCTCACGTATTGCTGCAGTCGACCATCTTGCACTAGTTCCTCCAGATGATCCTTCAGCGCATAACAACTCTCAGTTTCGTGGCCGTGATCTTTGTGGTATTCGCATCGTCTGTCCCTCCTCCGTGTGTCGGGAGGCCCCACCATCTTCGACGGCCACTTGAAAAATGGAAGGTGCTGGACTTTGGTCATTATTGCCGCGATCGGCTCTGTCAACTCCGTGTACTTCTTGTCGATTCGCCTTGAGCGTCTGCTGTCGACTTGTAGCTGTTCGTTCATTCGGTGGGAGCACTGATCGCTCGATCGGCGGGAGTCTCGCCTTTTGTCTCGCTTGGTTCGTTGCCGGGACTCAGGGCTCGGTGGCGGCACGGAGCTTATTGGTCGAGCGATTTCGGGGAGGGCCGTTTTGCTGGAGGTTTGCCCGGCTTTTATCCTCAGGGCATCATCTTCGACTTTAAAATATTCTTCAACTTTCTTCATCAGCGCCCAGACTGTTTTGGGGGGCCTTCTGGTCAGGGAACTGCGCAGAGCACTGTCAGGAAGTAAACCCATTTTGAAGGCGGTGATGGCCATGGAGTCGTTGCAAGCGTCGTCAACAAGATTGAAGCACTCCCAATATCGTGCCGAATACGCTCTGAGCGTCTCTCCCGACTGGATCTGCATAGCCCAGAGGGAGTCGGCCTGTTTCGGTTGTACCTCGTTGGTGATAAACCTGGCCCTAAAGGATTTCTGCAGTTGTCGGAAGCTTTTAACCGAAGCTGGCTCCAACTTGTAATACCACCTGACGGCTAGTGGACCTAGGCTGCTAGGGAATATTCGGCACATGAGGGCTTCATTGTCTGCGTGTAGCGTCATGGCCTGTTTGTAATGACGGATATGATCAGTGGGGTCTGATTTTCCGTCGTAAAGAGTGAACGACGGAGCTTTGAATTTCTTGGGCAGGGATGCCCTTGCGATCCGTCGAACGAAAGGATCGTGCTGGTCTTCCTCGTTGAGCTGATTCTCCTGCGCTTGTTCCTTGTTCGCAGATCCTTTTCGGAGGAGCTGGAGGTTTCGGATCGTCCCTTGCGTCGAGCTCCGTGGATGATGAGTTGGAGTTGCTATTGGTATCCTTTGGTCGGGCCCGAGGTCTTTGCCCGTCTGCCCTCGGAGGTCGCTCTGGTTCCTCGCGCATGGCCTCTCTAGATTTTGCTACCTCCAGGGCCAAATCCTGACGGAGTCGTTCGTTCTCAGCGATCATGTTCTCGAGCCTTTGTTCGTTCTGCTTTGCTTGTTCTATAATAGCCTGCATTGTTTCTTGCGCTGAAGTTGTTGGCGAATCGAAGTTCAAGGCGCGTCGTGCCGCGATGGTTTCTTTTCCGAGCATATTGGCTGGGGTGAGGTCGTCTACCTGTGTGGTCTCGTCGGTGGCTATCGGAGGATCTTCGGTCACGCCTTCCATGGATGTATTCGAGTATTCCCACAGACGGCGCCAATTGTGGGGAAGTGGTTTGGAAATACTCTTCAATCCTGGAAGACGCCAATGATCCTCAGCTAGTCACCTGCAAAGATACAAATACTCCGGTCGGGGTGCCGGAATTAGCACTCCGACGGACAAGTCAGTTCTTCTACTCAAGAAAGCTTGTTCACTAAGTTTTTAGAAGTGATTCTTACATACCTTTTCTAGTCCATTGCCATTATATTTATACTCGTTTCTTCTGATCCTCGGGGCCAGGGCCTACTTTTTCAATCATTATTTTTTCCAATATTCGGCTCTAGGGATCCTTCCCATTCGGCCTATTTAGCTATTCGGCCCCTTGTCCTTGCGGGATATCTGCCGGCTAGCGTCTAGCTTCTAAAATATACCTCCTTTATCCTTGCCAGTTATTCGGCTACCACAGTTCGGCCTAGGATCAAAGATACGCCGATCTCCTCCGATGCTTCAGCCATTGACGATCCAACCGTGGCGTTGAGCCTGGCGGCTTCAATTTCCTTGCCGGCTGACGTCGCAGCCTTTCGCGCCGTGCCGGATATTATGGCCGTAGCCCTATCTGTCCAGTCGGCGTTCCTAGTTAGTGACCATCTCAGATTCTCTTGACTTTGTTTTCATTAAAGATATCTGACGATCTCGACTAGTTTTGTAGACTGTTGGCAGGATCGCGGACCTAAGCCGCCTCCATGATGCCCTCGGCAGAGTTGATCGTGTGCAAGCCGAGGCGGACGATCAAAAGAGTAGGGCCGAATTTGAAAGGATGAGAGCCGCGGTGGAGAGTGCGCGAACTGAAGCAGAGAAAGAGAGGGCTCACTCAGCTGAACAGTTTCGCTCTGACGCTGATAGTAGGGCAAATGCGAGCGAAGATCGCTCAAGTTAGCCAAGGAGGTGCTTGCCGAGGCAGAGGTTCAGTTAGTGGAGCTCAAGGCCGCCAAGGAGAAAGCCGATTCTGAAGCTTCGGCATTTGAGGCAGGAAAAAGCGCCGCCTTCACGAAATATGTAGATGAAGTCCCCAAATTCGAGAATCAGGGGTTCAAACATGGATGGCTCAAAGCCCTTGCTGCCGCTGGAGTTACATTGGCCTTGCCAATTCCCTACGAGCAAGTGGACGTTGAGCCACTTGAATCTGACCCGAGGATTGATCTGGGAGTCATTTGATTTTTTTAAGTGCTTTGATTTTGATGTAAGTTTTTGTTCGGTAGACTTTTGTTGGCTCAGGCTAATTTTCATGTATAAATTGGTTACAATTTGCGCTCAATTTATTAATGAAAACTGCCTTGGTATTTCTCCACTACTAGTTCATGGTTTGTGAAGTTATGTTAATGAAGAATACTTTGCCTTTCACGAATTTGGATAAAGTCATTGTTGTGTTTGAGCTTTCAGAAATTGAATACCCTATGACAATATTGAATTATCATTCATGTGCCGCGTATTGTGGGTATTGAGCCGAATAGATTGATGAATGTGCCCTTGCCCCGGGCAGTGCATGATCATTCGGGCGCCGGATGAAACGACCATAAGATTTGTGAAGGATCGATTCATGAGCCGGCTGGGGTCCATAAGCCGAATATATTGATTAATAGGCGGTGCATGGTCATGTAGGTGCCGGATTCATGGGCCGGCTGGGGCACTTAATCCGCATAGATTGATTAATCTGCCCTTGCCCCAGGCGGTGCATGATGATTCGGGCGCTGGATGAAACGACCTTAAGATTTGTGAAGGATCGATTCATGAGCCAACTGGGCTACATAAGCCGAATAGATTGATGAATCTGCCCTTGCCCTAGGCGGTGCATGATTATTCGGGCGCCGAATGAAACGACCTTAAGATTTGCGAAGGATCGATTCATGAGCTGGCTGGGGCACTTAATCCGAATAGATAGATTAATCTGCCCATGCCCCAGGCAGTGCATGATTATTCGGGCGCCAGATGAAATGACCTTAAGATTTATGATCGATCGATTCATGAGCCGGCTGGGGTCCATAAGCCGAATATATTGATTAATAGGCGGTGCATGGTCATGCAGGTGCCGGATTCATGGGCCGGCTGGGGCACTTAATCCGCATAGATTGATTAATCTGCCCATGCCCCAGGCGGTGCATGATGATTCGGGCGCCGGATGAAACGACCTTAAGATTTGTGAAGGATCGATTCATGAGCCGGCTGGGGTACATAAGCCGAATAGATTGATGAATCTGCCCTTGCCCCAGGCGGTGCATGATTATTCGGGCACCGAATGAAACGACCTTAAGATTTGCGAAGGATCGATTCATGAGCCGACTGGGGCACTTAATCCGAATAGATAGATTAATCTGCCCTTGCCCCAGGCGGTGCATGATTATTCGGGCGCCGGATGAAATGACCTTAAGATTTATGATCGATCGATTCATGAGCCGGCTGGGATCCATAAGCCGAATATATTGATTAATAGGCGGTGCATGGTCATGCAGGTACCGGATTCATGGGCCAGCTGGGGCACTTAATCCGCATAGATTGATTAATTTGCCCTTGCCCTAGGCGGTGCATGATGATTCGGGCGCCGGATGAAACGACCTTAAGATTTGTGAAGGATCGATTCATGAGCCGGCTGGGGTACATAAGCCGAATAGATTGATGAATCTGCCCTTGCCCCAAGCGGTGCATGATTATGCAGGTGTCGGATTCATGGGCCGGCTGGGGCACTGAATCCGAATAGATTGATTAATCTACCCTTGCCCCAGGCGGTGCATGATTATTCGGGCGCCGGATGAAACGAACTCAGGAGTTTTGATAGATCTGTCTGCCTTTGCCCCAAGTGGGTCGATCCAGTCGGTGCCGGGCGATTGAGGTTTTTTACAATTAATGAGATTGCCTCGAGGGTGCTGCCTCTAAAGGATAAATAATTAAAGGTAAAACTTTTATGAGCATAGTAGACAACTGACTCCAGCATTTGAAGGTATCGAGTGAATGTCGAACAGATTCTTCTTTAACAGTAGAGGGGAAGCGAGGACGCTGGTTGAGCTGGGTGGAGACATGGATCGAGGTAATGACCCTCGGCGCACAGGGAGCAGGAGTTCCAGGGATCGAGAGAGGCGTCAGTCTCCTCGACGTCGAAGCAGGTCGCCCAGGCGGGACAAGCAGTCGCAGGGCAGAACTGCTCAATCTCGAGTCGAGAGGGGATCTGAGGCGAATCCGTGCCCATTAAGCTTCGCGGTATTTGTAGGGAATAGACCCATGACAGAGGCGGACTCGATCGTTCGAGACCCAAATGTAGCGGTCGAGTTTGCTCGACAAATTTTTCCTCTTGAGGTTCAGCAGTCGATGGTAGGTCGTCAGGACTACGAAGTATTTCGCGAAGGCATTCACGGGGTGATGAAGGGGCTGTACACTGCCTATGAAATCGGCATGCGATTGTGCGCTGCCCGCCGAGAAATGGAGAAGAAGGAGGAACGTATTCGAAATTTGGAGGCCCGCGCGGAGGCCGCTGAGTGCGAGTTAAGGAAGGTCAAGGCGGCTCAGGCACAACCCGCCGGGCAGGGAAACCCAATCGTGGAAGAGAGGGTTACCAGTCGGCTCATCAGTTCTGCGCTTGCCGATCGTGAGACGGCGAGTATGTTTGCAATGGAGAACGCGAAGGGGAGGGCCTATGAGAAAGGTTTCCATGAAGGCCGAAAAGTTGGAATTGAGAAGACCAAGGAAAAGCTTGCCGAAGAAGTTTGCCGATATGAGAATCGTGGATTTAGGCACGGTTGGATCAAGGCATCTCAAGCCACAGAAGCTCTTCGAGTGGCAGCATTGATTCGGCATTGAGTGGCAGGCATTGATCTGCGTTTTCTGCTTTTGAAGTCGAGAAGAGTGATGATGAGGGTGACGCCGTATAAGTATATTTATTGTAAGGCTGAAACGCAGATCACGTTCAAAACTATGTAATTCATTACTTGTTTTGTTGAATAAAAAACATTCTGTTACAAATATTTTATTGCAGTTCGTATTCGGCATGTATGTGTTTCGTTTTATTGTGTTTGAATGAATGTATAAGCGTTGACCGACAGGATCAATCCATACTTGATAGCCGTTTACTCCTGACTGAGGCTATTGTAACCTGAAGAAGCCGAAAGCCAGTGGGTAGAGTGGCTTTGGCAAATTCAACTCGGCTCGAGGCCTAGATTTTTGGTCAGTGTACGTGCTTCAAAAAGTCGTTTGGATAACTACGCCATGGCGAATGTCAACCGACGTTTTTCTCATGGAGTTTAGTGTTAGTAAAATCGCCTCGAGATTGGGGCCTCGAGATCGCTGCCAGTATTGAAAATAAAAGGAGTGGGCACTTTGCGTAGATAAACAATCGCTTATGTGAGGTGGGATAAGTGGGGATGTTAGTTAGAGGCTGGAGTTCAGCCGAACTTGGTGTTGCTATGGATCGTGGCAGAGGATCCATCCGTATGGGAAGTAGGGCGTCCGAAAGTTGGCATGAATCTTCAAGTCGTTGAAGCAGATCACCCCGAAAGGAAAGGCAACGACCGTTGGGTTTATCCCTCCTTGTTCTGGATCTTTGCCTTGACATTGTCAATGGTATCAGGGGAGGACTTGGGCACAGTTGGCTCAAGGCATTGCAAACCGCGGAGGACTTCCGGGTGGCGGGAGTTGATTCGGCGCTGCCGCTTTACCAATGCGTCTTCTCCCCTTTCTAGCTTTTGAGATTGGACATGGGTATTGTAATGCTCAAATGCAAGTTGCGTTTATGTAACAACTGTCTGATTAAATAAAAATTGTAATGCTCAAATGTGAGTTGCGTTTATGTAACAACTGTTTGATCGAATAAAAAGCTTTATTTCATACATTTGCGTCTTACTCTGAATTTTTGATATGCTCAGTTAAGGACCTTATTTGCGTCTTGCTCTAAATTTTTTATATGCTCAGTGAAGCACCTTATTTCTGATGTTGGCAAGTTTTGTTTTGTTCGTGCCAAAGGGTACTCTGAATCCGGAGGCTTAATCGGCCCTAAGGTGACAGGCACCAAAGGGGGCTCCGAATCCGGAGACTTAATGTGGCCAATCGTGATATCTACGAAGGGCGCTCCGAATCCGGAGACTTAATCGGCCCTAAGGTGACATGCACCTAAGGGAGCTCCGAATCCGGAGACTTAATCGGCTCTAAGGTGACATGCACCTAAAGGGGCTCTGAATCCGGAGACTTAATGTGGCCAATCGTGTTATCCACGAAGGGCGCTCCGAATCCGGAGACTTAATCGGCCCTAAGGTGACATGCACCTAAGGGGGCTCCGAATCCAGAGACTTAATGTGGCCAATCGTGATATCCACGAAGGGCGCTCAGAATCCGGAGACTTAATCGCCCTAAGGTGACATGCACCTAGGGGGCTCTGAATCGGAGACTTAATGTGGCCAATCGTGATATCCACGAAGGGCGCTCTGAATCGGAGACTTAATCGGCCCTAAGGTGACATGCACCTAAGGGGGCTCCGAATCCGGAGACTTAATGTGGCCAATCGTGTTATCTACGAAGGGCGCTCCGAATCCGGAGACTTAATCGGCCCTAAGGTGACATGCACCTAAGGGGGCTTCGAATCCGAAGACTTAATCGGTCCTAAGGTGACATGCACCTAAGGGGGCTCCAAATCCGAAGACTTAATGTGGCCAATCGTGATATCCACGAAGGGCGCTCCGAATCCGGAGACTTAATCGGCCTTAAGGTGACATGCACCTAAGGGGGCTCCGAATCCGGAGACTTAATCGGCCCTAAGATGACATGCACCTAAGGGGGCTCCGAATCCGGAGACTTAATGTGGCCAATCGTGGTATCCACAAAGGGCGCTCCGAATCCAGAGACTTAATCAGCCCTAAGGTGACATGCACCTAAGGGGGCTCCGAATCCGGAGACTTAATCGGCCCTAAGGTGACATGCACCTAAGGGGGCTCTGAATCCGGAGACTTAATGTGGCCAATCGTGATATCCACGAAGGGCACTCCGAATCCGGAGACTTAATCGGCCCTAAGGTGACATGCACCTAAGGGGGCTTGTAGACATCCCCGAACGCCCCGGGAGGGTTAGTCCCGTTCTGTTCATTTGGGCTTACTACAGTTTGGACTCAAATTGTCACGGTTCTTAATCTGAACCAAAGAGTCCAAATCTGGCAAATCGTTTTAAGAAAACAGATTTTTTGAAAGAAGTGCCAAACATGGACTGCTTTGCCAGATACAGAGTCGCCACCTAAATATTTTTTAAAATGGGAAATTTAGGAAACCCTGACTCGGTGCCGAAGGCCACGTGTCCGTCATCACCAAAGTTGTCTTGGCTCGGGAGCTTGGGTACGATCGGGGAAGGTCAGCTATGAGCACCCCCTTTCGCCGGTCCGAAGAAGACGGCCTCTACTAACCATGATATCCGATTTTGAAAACCTTATGTGCTCTTGTTCCGGTTATTAGCCTAGAATTACTATGTTATGCGCACAGCAAACAAGTATAGACTAGATTGCCTATTTGGAAACAAGCATTGCATATCCGTTTGTTTTGAAAAGCGCTTTGGAATTTGCTACTCGCAAGTAGGCTAAAACACGGATTTCAACGAGTTTTTCCAACTCAAACAATCCAACCTTCACCCACAGGCAATCAGGCAGTTTATCTCATATAAGCACTTAGCCGCGTGGTAAGCATACTGTCATGTTAACATTCACACGCATGCGAAATGCTAAAGCATAAATACTTACATTGCACTCCATGCCAAGACAATAAACTAGTTAGCAAACATGCATGGTCCTAGTTCATGTTAAGTGGCTAATGCAACACATACAAGGATGCATTTAGAGTAGGCTCGGCTATCCTGAACATGGCATGTGGAATGCAATCGATTGATGCACGTATTCAATTTGGAATTGAAGTACAAATGCAGTTAGCATGATGCGCCGAGCCCGGTGCATGTAAGACAAATGTATGGATGCACGCATGCTATCATATTGTTATGCTATTTAAATGTGCCCTAATCTACCATCAAAGCAGGTAAGTAAAAGGGAAGAAAGAAGTGGGGGTTGGAAGACATGCACACCCTCACCCACACTTATTACAGATTTGTCCTCGCCCGGAGGGACCAAATAAATATTACAGATTAATTAACTACGCAAGCTAATTAAATATTACAGATCATTAAATAAACTAAACTAAACAAATTAATTAATCTAATTAAAACAGTAAAGCCCTCGGGAAGCGGGTCAGATGCAGCGCATGCTCGGGACTTGCTCGGAATCGCACTACCATGCATAGTCTGCCTCTGTTTTCCCTGCTTTGCTCCTCTGAAAACTGCCAAAGTTTCAGGAATGCCTCTCAGGACACTGGGGGATACCACCGGCTGAGTAGAATTACCACCGGCAATAGGATGTGGCCATCGGCACAAAGTGAATCCATCGGCTGAGGACTTACTGCCGGCCAGCAGCAAATGTTGCCGGTCGGCAAACAATGCCTGCAGAACTGCAACTCACAGCAGCAGAGGGCAAAACTTGCATGGCAATACAATTCAAACAATGTATGCACCAATCATGCCCCCTATCATGTTTGCGACTCAAAGGGGTATGTGCCTCGATTCTCGGGCCACCAATCACGCATTTCCATGCATGATGGCCTAAAGAATCAAGTGTGCACTTTCATGTCAAATGAAATGCAAACCAATCAAACAAAACAAGGCCCAATTCCTATCACCAAATCAAGGAACAAGGCATGCATGCAAGATGCAATGCAACCTAGGCATGCAAGCTAAGGATGCAACATGGCATGGCAAGGCACTTATGCAAGCATACAAGCAAACATGAGGCAATGCAAACTAATGAAAAGGTGGACTTAAACATGATTTAGGCGGCTCTAAATAGGCCTAAAACAATGGCCAAAATGCTCAAAAATGAAGGCTAAACACACATGCGCATGTGCACGTATAGTGGTCTAAAGCTTAAGCATTAAACTAGCAACTTTCAAGCACACTTGGAAGAGGCTATGATGGACAATTAGCATGCGATATTAGCTCTGAAAATCATGTCAAAATGTGGTGCCAAACCAACTCAAATGAGACAAGCATAAGCATGCAAGCATGATCCAAGTACTTAAGGCAAGTCATGGAGGCTTGGACCAAGGTCAATTCCACCAAGCCTCACACAAGGCTAAGGAGGCTTAAAACAGGTCAAAAGAAGGCTTAAACAAAACCAAGGGTGCACCTAGATGGCATCTAAGTGGCTCAAATCCAAAGGCATACATAATGACCAAAACATGGAGCATACAACACAAGCTTTCAAAGCAACAATGAAGCCTCTAAGGCAAGTATGCAAACATGTTAAATGGACTGAAATTTCATGCTAAGTGGTTCCAAACCACTAAAATAATGCAAGCAATGCATGCTATACACTTATGCACTTAGGGCCAACAAGCCCAAATATACAAAGGGGCTACACATTCATGCTAGGGTCGACCAAACAACCTAGGACAGACCTCATACATGGCAAAACAAGCACAAAAGCTTCACAAGACTAAGCCTAAAACATGCTAGAATAATGGTTTACAACCCAAGGCATATTAAGGCAACAACAAGGTATTACAAGGTAGGTATGCAAGGCATGCATGATGTACCAAAACTAACTTAATACAAAGTTATATCATGGCAATATAAGCATAAAATACAGCCATGGCATGATCAACAAGAGCCTAAGCTAGATGCTCCCTTAAGAGGCCAAGATTGGTCCTTTTCAAGGACAACAAGGAGAGGGGGTGGCCCTCCCCTTTTGGAGACTTCAAGGCACCATCTCCACCACTGAAATCCCTCAAGATTTCAGTGGTGAAGTGCCCAAACACCCAAGTCTCGAAACTTGCACAAAATAGCACAAAAAGGAGCCTTACAAGGCTTAGGAGGGGTCAAACAAACCCAAACCACAAAACACTCTTAAAAAACAATCAAGAGGGCTAAAAAACAAAACTTTTTTATGTTATACACTAAACACAAAAATAGCTCTAAGATAGGTAGAAATAGGATGCAAAAATGGATAAAAAAGGACTAGTTTCTTACCCTTGAAGCCTTTCTTCAACAATGGTGATCTTGTTGCCTCCTTAAGCTTCAATCCAGTCAAAAATAGCAAGGACAAGCCCTTAGAACCTCAGTAGCCAAAGGAAGGTGAAGCACTAGGTGTTTGTGTGCAATAATATGGACTAAAACACCTAGAACATAAAGAGAGAAAAAGAGATATAGGAGATATGTATCAACCCTAACCCTAAAACCAGAGCTTCTTTCTGTGTTTTTCTCTCCAAAATTCTCTAACCCCCAATGCCAAGAGAAGAGCCCTTCTCTTATAGGCAACAAACTTGTAAAGCTTATACAACAAGCTTACAAGGAGAGCATCCCTCCATACACGTGTATGGAGGGGAACCAAATGCCACACAGCTGTCCTAAAATATCTGCAAAAGAAGATGAACAGTAGTCGGCTGGCCAAAAATGTCATTTTGACAAAAATGACTGCCGACCAGCAACAAAGAGTGCCGACCGGCCACATACATTGCCGGCGGCAACAAAAACCAGCCGGTGGCCTCTAGCCACTGCCGGTGGTGTGTGGGGATGCCTCACAAGGCATTCCCTGCCCCTCCAAGGCAAAACACAAGTGTTTGGTGCAAAACCAGACACAATACAGTCGAGCTCGGAGATCCTGAGGCAGGGCGCGTAGCCGAGACCTCCGGGAACTCCAAACGAACACAAACATGGATAATCACCGAGTGTTCAAACGGTGACGTCCAAGTCTTGAGGACGGTCAAAAATGGGGTGTCTACAGGGCTCCGAATCGTCGTCATGACGAGCGTCACAATGGGGTTTGTGAAATGAATTGAACGACAAAGAAAGATGGTTTGCATTGCAGAAGTGAAATATATACAAGTATCAAAGCCCACAGGTCGGGTCAGTGATAGGGTTTTCATAAAATCGCTGCTTATGCCGATTGGGGGGAGCCACAGATCTCTTCAATGCCATGGGCTGTCGGGAAGCGCACGAGCTGATGATAAGTGCTTGGAACGGCCTTCATAATATGAATCCAGGTTCGTCCCATGATGACATTATACGGCGAAGGGAGCTTTACGACCAAGAATTCTACTTCGACCGTTCTGGAGCCCGCTCGGACAGGTAGTATGATCTTCCCTAAAGGGTATTCGGGATTCATATTAAAGCCGAACAATGGATGAGGCGCCGGAGACAGATCTGACTCGTTGAGGCCGAGTTTGATGAAAGTTCGGTAATACATAACCTCTGAAGTACTCCCCGGGTCTATGAGAATTCGTTCAATGGTGAACCGATTTATGCGTAATCTAATGACCAACGGATCAATGTAGGAAGCTGCTGTGCCACTAAGGTCGGAGTCATTGAAAGTAATTATCGGAGCTTCTTTGGGCCATTTAGTCGGAATACATTGCTTTTGGGGGATTGGATGCGATTGAATTGTGTGCACGGTTGGGGGTGCAGGCAGGCTGTAGATCACATGGATCACGCCAAGTGGAGGAGAGTCCTGCCTCAAGGCTAGTGCCTTGGTTGGCTTTCACTTTCCCACATACTGTTGCAGTCGGCCGTCTTGCACCAGTTCTTCCAGGTGGTCTTTTAATGCGTAGCAACTCTCTGTTTCGTGGCGTGATCTTTGTGATATTCGCACCTCCTATCCCTTCTTCGCGTGTCGGGCGGCCCCACCATCTTTGACGGCCATTTGAAGAATGGAAGGTGTTGGACTTTGGTCATTATTGTAGCGATTGGTTCTGACAACTCCGTGTACTTCTTGTCGGCACACCTCGAATGCCTGCTGTCAACTTGCAGTTGCTCATTCGTCCGGTGGGAGCATTGATCGCTTGATCGGCGAGTATTCCTCCTTTTGTCTCATTTAGCGCGTTGCCGAGGCTCTGGGCTAGGAGGTGGCACGGAACTTATTGGTTGAGCAATTTCAGGGGGGGCCGTTTTGTTGGACATTTGGCCGGCTTTTATTCTCAAGGCATCATCTTCCACTTTGCAATACTCCTCAACTTTCTTCATCAACGCCCAGACGGTTTTGGGGGGTCTTCGGGTCAAGGAACTGCAAAGAGGACTGTCAGGATGTAGTCCCATTTTGAAGGCGGTGATGGCCATGGAGTCGTTGCAAGCGTCGTCGACGAGGTTGAAGCACTCCCAATAGCGCGCCGAGTACACTCTGAGCGTTTCTCCTTACTGAATCTGCATAGCCCTATGAGAGTCGGCCTGTTTCGGTTGTACCTCGTTGGTAATGAACCTGGCCCTGAAGGATTTCTGTAATTGATGGAAGCTTTTGATGGAGGCCGGCTCCAGCTTGTAATACTACCTAACAGCTAATGGCCCCAGGCTGCTGGGGAATATTCGGCACATGAGGGCTTCGTTGTCTGCATGCAATGTCATGGCCTGCTTGTAGTGACGGATATGATCAGTGGGGTCTGATTTTCCATCGTAAAGAGTGAATGACGGAGCTTTGAACTTCTTGGGCAGGGTTGCCCTTGCAATCCGTCGGACAAAAGGATCATGCTAGTCCTCTTCGTCTGAACTGCTCCTCCTGCGCTTGTTCCTTATATGTAGACTCTTTTCAGAGGAGCTGAAAGTTTCGGATCGTCTCTTCTTGTTGAGCTCTGTGGGCGATGAGTTGGAGTCACTATCGGTATCCTTTGGTCGGATTCGAGGTCGTTGTCCACCGGCCCTCGGAGGTCGTTCGGGATCTTGACGCATGGCTTCTCTCGATTTTGCGACTTCGAGGGCCAAATCTTGACGGAGACGCTCATTTTCAGCGATCATGTTCTCCAGCCTTTGTTCATTCTGCTTTGCTTGTTCCATGATCGCCTGCATCGTCTCTTGCGCTGAGGTCGTTGGTGAGTCGAAGTTCAAGGCGCGTCTTGCAGCGATGGTTTCTTTTCCGAGCATATTTGCTGGAGTGAGGTCATCTCCCTAGGCGGTCTCGTCAATGGCTACCGAAGGATCTTCAGTCACGCCTTCCATGGATGTATTTGAGTATTCCCACAGACGGCGCCAATTGTGGAGAAGTGGTTTGGAAATACTCTTCAAATCTGGGAGACGCTAGTGATCCTCAGCTAGTCACCTGAAAAGGTACAAACACTCCGGTCGGGGGTGCCGGAATTAGCACTCCGATGGACAAGTTAGTTCAGACACTCAGGATAGCTTTCTTACTAAGTTAAGTCAAGTGATTCTTACATACCTACTAAATATGTTGTTGTTGTTCCTGTATTTATACTTGTTTCTCTCGATCCTCGGGGCCAGGGCCTACTTTTTTATCATTGTCATTTACATCATCCGGCTCCAATGCTACACACTTATTTGGCCCAAATATTATATTTGGCCCCCCTATTCTCGCCGGATACAGCCGATTATTATCAGCCTTGTATTGCGTGCGCCTTCTGCCTTTGTCAATTATTTGGCTCCCACAGTCTCATATTTAGACCATGTGCTGGTCTTTGTGTAGTAATGTTCTTGATGGCCTGCCGACCATCATTGAGGGCTGCCGGCCATGGGCTTTGCCTGAGGCCATTGCCGGCCACCATTGATGGCCGGCTGGCCACCAATGCATTAACAGATATTTTTGCAGATATTTTGACAGCTGTTTGCACAGATGAGCTCATCTGCATGCACGTGGATGGCTAGATTTGTTTGAAGGCTTCTTGTATCTCCTATATATAGAGCTCATCTATATGCATGCAAAGGGTTACAAAGTTTGAGCTGAGCAAGAATTCTCTTTCTCTCTCTCTAGAATCCTCTATCTCTACATTTTAGGCTTGAAAGTGTGTTTTCTCTACATATTTGCACTAGTACCCTTAACCAAACACCTTTACCTTAGACTTGAGGTTCTTGGGGGCCTTGTTTGAGCTCCTTGGAGTGGTTTTGGCTCAGAAGTTTAGCTGTTTTCTTGCTGTTTTAGTGCAGTGCTTCAAGGGTAAGAATTTTCCTCTTTTAAAGCTTTGTTCTACTTCATTGGTTGGCCACCCTTGCATGCTGTTTTTGGCCTAGTTGTCAACTACAAAAACCTCTATTTTTAAGTGTTGAAAATGGTAGTTTGAGGCCCTTTTGGGGTTAGGGGTGTTTCCCCCTCTTTTGTGGCTTATTTGCTAAGCATTGTGCCATCTTTTAAAGCTTTTGAAGCACCCTTTGTTTGGCCTTCCTACCACTGAAACTCAGAGGTTTTTCAGTGGTAGAAACTTGGTTTTGAGGTTCAAAATAGGAGGGGGTGGCCTCCCCTCCTTGTATCTTGGTTGCATGTGTAGATGGCCTAATAGTTGAGCATGTTTTTCTACCATCTCTTGACTTGATCTCAGCATGTTTTTGGCCTTATTTCAGCATGTTATAGCTCTGATTTTGGCTGGTTTAGTCATTTGATACTTGCTTCTTACACTTATAGTGTAATCTTGCTCACTAGCCTTGCATGCCTAATGAGTTAGCTTGTTATTCTAGCATGTGTTAGCTCCACTCCAGCATGTTTTTGGCCTTTCTTTGACATGTTTAAACTCTGTTTTGAGTAGTTTTGGTCCTTTGGGACTTCCTTTGTATAGCCATAGTGTAGTTAGCTTCGCTAGCCTTGTGTTTTGAGGTCCTTAGCATACTTTGCTTGTGATGTTTGCATGATATAGCATCATTTAGCATGTGATTTCAGAGCATATTTCTCTGTCACACTCTCACACATATCACTCTTTCATTGTGTTTAAGAGTTGTGCCTTATGCCTTGTTTATGAGCCAATACATGAGCATGTCTTTCTTGCTTTTCATGCTACCATCTCAGCACATTTTGGCCACTGTTTTGGCATGTTTGAGGTCTGTCCATGGTTGGTTTGGCCATTTGAGTTTGGTATTGCATGGTTCTAGTGTAAAGCTCTTCACTGGTTTTAATGCTTAAGTCCCCTAACATGTTGTACATGAGTTGTTTGCATGTTAGAGTCTTGTGTTTCATACCATTTTAGCACTGAAAATTTGCCACCTCCCTCATTTCTTCACTTTTGATTTGTTTTGAGGCTTGGTGAGTCTTAAAGTTGTGTTTAAGCCATGGGATTGAGGCTTGTGCTTAAATGGCTTTAACCCTCTTTTGAGGGTTCCTTCTAGTCAAAGGCATGGTTTCTCTCATGTCTAAAGTCATCTTTTGATTGGATTTCCTCTCATTAAAGGACTTTCACATTGGACAAACCAACTAAAGAATGACTTGGTAATGTAAAATGTGTAAATAAGAATTGAATCAAGTAAAACATGCCAAGATAAGCATGTTATGTGTGCATTGCATTATGTTCAATCGGACATTATATTGAACACAAGGAAGATTGGTTCATTTTATACTTGAAGTGATGAAATGAGCCAATCTCCTTTGTCTCCATTGCCTTTGATCTCTCATGATGAGGTAATGGACTTGTATCTTTGTTTTGTGCATTTAACGAACTTGTGTGTAGACCGCCCCGAACTCTCTCCGCACGAGAGCGCGAATTGGGTTCTAGCTACTACAGTTCGGACTCCTGTCACAGTTCTGAATCTAATCTCACAAAGTACAATATAAGATTGATAAATTACCAAAGAGTCCAAATCTGGCAAATCATTTTAGAAAATCGATTTTAATCAAAAAGCACCGAACATGGACTGCTTTTCCAGATTTCAGAGTCGCCACCTAAATATTTTATTTTGGGAAATTTAGGAACCCTGACTCGTGCCTAAGGCCACGTGTCCGTCATCACCAAAGTTTCCACGGCTCAGGAACTTGGGTACGAGAGAGGAAGGTCCTGAAATGAGCACCCTCGCTCGCCCGATCAAAGGATCGGCCTCTACTAACATGATATGTTGTTTTGATAAACACGTGTTCTTATTCCGGTTATTAGCTAACTTACTATGTGATGCGCACAGCATGCAAGTATAGACTAAGTCGCCTAAATTGGAACAAAACAATTCAATGTTTGTTTTCGAAAATGGTTTGAATTTACCACCCTCAAGTGGGATTAGAAATGCGGATTTGCCACCAAACAAGGTGGGCTTAAAACATGATTTGCCACTCCAAGTAGGCTTAAAACTCACATTTTTATGAATTGTTCCACTTCAAGCAACCAAGCCTTCATCCACAGGCATTCATGCATTTAATCATTTAAGCACATAGCCTCATGGCAAGCATGCTAAACATGGCAATCACTTACACTCATGCAAGGATGCTAAAGCGTAAAAGCTTACTGAGTACTCCATGCCAAAACAAAAGCTAGTTGGTAATCATGCATGATCCTAGCTATGCAAAATGGCTAATGCAACACATGCAAAAATGCAACTAAATAGGCTCGGCTATCTAAGATGGTATATGCATGCAACATTTGATAACATGCTATTAAACAAGTATTCAAGTAAGTATTGAAATACGATGCAGTTTGAATGATGCGCCGAGCCCGATGCATGCAAGACAAATGAATGATGCACGCATGCATAGCATGAGGTATACTAATCAAAATATGCCCTAAACTAATCATCGAAAGCGGTTTAAGTAAAAGGGAGAAAGACGTGGAATTGGAAGACATTCACACACACACGCACACTTATTACAACGTTGTACCCTCTCGACGGAGGGTCCGAATGAATAATAGCTAAGCTAATCTAAGCTAATCAACTAATCTAATTAAGCTAATTAGACTAATTATTACAAAACAATAAAGAAATAGCTAAACTAAGCTACTTAATCATGACAACACTTTAACTAATTAAACAAATTAATTAAATTACAAAACCAAATGCTAACTAACAAGTAAAGCACTAAATTAAACTACTTCAGCTCTGTTTGAAGATGTTGAACATGCATGCTCGCATTTGGTTTCTCGCCCCGAAAAGCTCGTCGGTTTGCTCTTTAGAGGCTCTGTTTGCAGGGTGTCCTTGAGAACTTGCTGCTGAACCTTACCAAATCAAGGCTGGAGAGTGCACCAGTGGCCTACCGACCATGAGAAGCTTCTGCCGGCCATCTGCCAGCCAAGGATAGGCCTTTGCCGGCCAACAATGCGATGGTGCCGGCCAACAATGAAAGGCTGCCGGCCACTGGTGTGCTGTGACACCAAACTGCAACACAGCACAAAACAGAGGAAATGGAGGGTCTCCCTAGGGCATGTATGTGCTATGCCACTTCATATCATCTCAAAACATCGAGGGAGCGGCACCATTGGATCCAAGACCATCAATCAAGCATACAATGCATGATGGCCAAAGATCCAACTTACACGCATTCAATAAATGCAAAATAAACGAGACTCCAGGACCATCACCTTATCATGAAAGATCAAAGGCAATAGAGACAAAGGGAATTGGCTTATTTTCATTACTTCAAGTATGAAATGAACCAATTCTCCTTGTGTTCAATATAACGTCCAATTGAACACAATGCAATGCAAATGCAATATGCTTATCTTGACATGTTTTACTTGATTCAATTCTTGTTTACACATTTTAAGTTACCAAACCATTCCTTAATTGATTTGTCCAAATGTGAAAGTCCTCCACTGGGAAAGATGGCCTCAACCACAAGCACCTTGAGCATGAAAGAAGCCTCATGCTTTTAGTTAGTAGAAACCCTCAAGAGAAGGCTAAAACCATTAGGCATGAAAGCCTCAATTCCATGCTTAAGCTAACAAGGGGCTCAAGACCACTTTCAAAGCAAATGAAAGAGTAAAGCATGGAGGAAGATTACAGAAATTTCAGCACTGAAATGGCATGTAAAGGACACTAAATCATGCAAGCAATGCATGCAAGCCATGCTAGAAGGCCAAAAGCACCAAAGCTAGTGAAGTGCATTACACTAAAAGCATGCAATACAATGCTCAAATGATCAAACCAGCTCTGGACAGAGCTTAACCATGCCAAAATCAGTGGCCTAAATATGCTGGAATTGAAGCTCAAAAGGCAAGAAAAGCATGCTAGTTTGTTGGCTCACAAGCGAGGCACAAGGCACAACTCTCAAAAGCATTTAAAGAGTGATATATGTGAGAATGTGACAAAGCTACAAGCACTGAAATCATGTATGAAATGATGCCAAAACATGCAAACAACTCAAGCATAGCATGTTAAAGACCTTAAAACTCAAAACTAGTTAAGGCACTTGCACTATAGCTATACAAAGCAAGCCTCAAAAGGCCAAGACCACTCAAAACACTCCAAAAGCATGCTAAATCAGAGCCAAAAACATGCTGGAGTGGAGCATACACATGCTAGATTAATAGGCTAAACCATCAAGTACACTAGGCTAGTGAGCAAGTTTACACTACAAGGGCAAGATGCAAGCAATGAGTGGCCAAACCAGCCAAAAATAGAGTTTAAACATGTTAAAATATAGCCAAAAACATGCTCAAACTAAGCTAAGACAAGTCACAAAAACATGTTACTTTACAAGGCTAACTAGGCATAGCATGGAGAGACAAGGAGGGGAGGCCACCCCCTGCTATTTGGGACCTCAAAATAATTTTCTACCACTGAAATTCCTCTAGAATTCAGTGGTTAAAGGGCCAAAAAAAGGTCGTTTGAAATGCTTTAAAAGATGACTCAACACTTAGCAAACAAGCAACAAAGGAAGGTGGACCACCCCTAACTTCAAAGAGGCCTCAAACCATCATTTTAAACACTTAAAAACAGAGGTTTTTGTAGTTGACAACTAGGCCAAAATCAACATGCAAATGTGGCAAAGATTCTGTACAAAAATAAGGTTAAAAGAGGGAGATGCTCACCCTTGAAGCACAGCACAAGAACAACCACTTTTCTTGAGGCAAAACCACCTTTTGGATTCATTTTAAACACTTAAAAACAGAGGTTTTTGTAGTTGACAACTAGGCCAAAATCAGCATGCAAAGGTGGCAAAGATTGTGTACAAAAATAAGTTTAAAAGAGGGAGATGCTCACCCTTGAACCACAGCACAAGAACAACCACTTTTCTTGAGCCAAAACCACCTTTTGGAGCTTAAACAAAGTCCCAAGCTACCTCAGCCCAAAGATGATCCACTCTTGTTAAGGGTTGATAGGTTGAAGATGGTTGTATGCAAGCTTCTAGCACAAAAGCTTTAGAGAGAGAGGAATCTAGAGAGAGGTTTGTAGAGAGAGAGGCTCCCAAAGCTCTTCCTAAAATATTCTTACCCTTGAATATCATAGAGAAGGCTCTCATATATAGCAAAACACAAGCTTTGGTCGAAATATCTCCAAAAGGAACAGCTGTACCAGCTGGATAACAAATATCTGCCAAAAACTGCTTTCTACCATCAATGGCCGGCACCTGATCACTGTTGGCCGGCACTTTATCATTATTGGCTGGCATGGGGTCACGTTTGGACGGCAGGGGGCCGGCCTTGGCCATTCATGGCCGGTACATGGCCAAAAAATCCCATTCATGGTCATAAACTTCCACCTCTGGTTGGACAGAAAAATCTGCTTTTTGGGCCCGACTTCAACCGGATATAACTCCTTCATCTGGACTCCTTTTCAGGTCATTCTTGAGCCTAAATTGTAGCCATGGAAGTCTTCTTTCCAATGGTGGAATCCTCACCTCAAAATTCTAACTGTGCAAAATGTTATTCCAGTTTGAGTGAACACTGCTCAGTTTTGATCCTACCCGGATTCATGCCGAACTTCTTCTCCAACTTGTTTTCTTCTCTCCTCTCCTCTTTTCTTCAAATCCAAACCCCTAAACAAGGTGTTTTGAAAGATTTTCCAAACAGTTCACCTCTCTTTCATTCATTTCCACTTTGTCCTTGCTCGGTTTACCGAAAAGCGTGACATTTAACAAAATGCGAGCGTCGGAACATTGTAGGTACTTTTTAAAAAGCTATTTTGAAAGAGAGGGTTTCAAGGTCTAAAATCTTTTCATCAAGAT
This sequence comes from Camellia japonica, assembly GCA_030407325.1. Taxonomy (NCBI): domain Eukaryota; kingdom Viridiplantae; phylum Streptophyta; class Magnoliopsida; order Ericales; family Theaceae; genus Camellia; species Camellia japonica. Next base: position 6,390,902 of record JAPPVO010000019.1, on the reverse strand, counting down.
CATTTTGGTCCAAAAGGGGTATGAAGTTAGGATTTGACTCTCTCATTGTCCAAGAAATCAAAATTTTACACTGCACAACTTTCACCACCAAGTAAATCATCAGTAGCGCACAGGTCTTAAGGGTGGTCAAAAATGGATTGTCTACAGCTACCCCTCTTTGACAGAGCTTGAAGTCATGAAATGACGTGAGTGAATGTCAAAGCCCAGAGTCGACCCATTTTTGACAAGGCCGAAGACTTGGACAAATAAACAAAATACAGATGCAGTAACAAATGGTTACGCCCGCAGGCTGCCTACGTATCCCATTGCAAGGAATCAAACCAGCGTAGTTTACGGGTAGGATGCAACATGATACACAATTCTAATGAAATCATGCAAATGATATACAATGTATTTGAATTATCAAACCACAAGCAGTGCAAAACCACACAAATATCATAAAGAGATGGAGATGCAACATCAAACTACATTTAACATAGAAAAGAAGTGGGCACAAGCCGAACGACGCCTAACATAGGCTAAGTACCTACATCCTCAGTACTGGCCTCAGCTCAGCATGGATGCTTACACATAACAGAACCGTGTTTCAACGTGAAAGGGGTGCGAGCACATGCAAAACTATGTGTTTCGCAGAGAGACCACAAAATACAAGTAATTGGGTGGGATCATATAAGTGAGGAATGATTTGTTGTGGAAAGATCATGATCCTAAATGCTGAATGCAACAAAACAAACTACGATGCAATGGATGCAATGGATGAAGTAAATGAGGCGCGCGGCCAAACCACATCTTGCCTAGAAAAGGCATGGACACAAAACAGACCACGTCTAACACAGAAAAGGTGTCGTCACCCTCAGACCACAATTCTCTTAGTGGAATAGGCGCGTACACATTATCACAGAACCATGCTTCAACGAAGGAAATGTATGAGCACATGCCAAACTAAGCTTAACATGGAAAAGATGCAAGCGATAAAATGGATAATGCAGTAAATGCATGCGATAGATGCTATATACAATGCAATAGAAGTACTAGATAATGTAGTAACCAGAGGTGAAGGTACCTTACAGGGGCAATCGGCGATGACTCACCTTATGCTGCTGGGGATCTTCTCCTTTCTTCTCGGTTGAACAACAGGTACTACTTTTCTCCCTGGCTATGGTCACAACTTTCCTTATTCTCCAACAAGGTGACAGAGTAGGTTGGTTCAGTATCCAGAATTGAGACGCATACCCGCTACCTCAACCTATGGGGTTGCCATACAGATTTCAAGCCAAGGATACACCCCTGAGTATTTAAATCAGATTTTAGTCTCAGAAATCCCGAACCTTTGCGTTCTAGGCATCGGCCAGTCGAACTCTAGTTTCCACCATCGCAGTTGATCTCCTAGGAACTCACTGCAAACATAGGCAGGTGGCTATACCAGACCACCGGAAGTCGTTCGGGCACGACAAACACCAAAGGAATTACACCTTCAGAGGATTTAAGGTCTCCTAGACCAGAGAGTGCACAAGACAATGCGATGCGCAAGAAAGCGCGAGTGTAAACTGCACAAGAAAGTGCGATGCGCAAGAAAACACGAATGTAAACTGCACAAGAAAGTGCGATGCGCAAGAAAGCGCGAGTGTAAACTGCATAAGAAAGTGCGATGCGCAAAAAGCGCGAGTGTAAACTGCACAAGAAAGTGCGAGGAAGGTGTACAAAAAAAAAATGCAATAAAAATGCATTTTCTATGCAAGTGAGAGGCACAAAAAAGTGTGAACAAAACAAATGATTGTGTGATAAATGTACTAAGTGAGATTATTATGCAATGGATGCACAGAAGTGAGATCATTGTGCGGTGGATGGAGAGAATAATTGGTTTACAAAGCAATACGTATTGACTAACAACGCATATTCCATACAAGATAAACAAACGATGTATGATGTTAATTGAAAGCATGTTCTACGCATGAATAAAGAGCACACTCTATGCAACATGGAAACCATATTCTATGCATGAGGCAGGCATATTCTATGCAGCATTGAAAGCATATTCTATGCATGACGCAAGCATATTCTATGCAACATTGAAAGCATATTCTATGCATGAGGTGTGACAACCCTCACCACTGATTAGTGCTAATCTATGATTAAGCATGTTTAGTGACTGATTGACTGAAATACTGATTGATTGATTGAGTATGTTAGTTTAAATACATTTCTATCTGTTGACTGTTGAATTATCTGTTCATGTATTGTGGTTAAACTGCAAATGAAGGCCTTATCGGCGGCCGAATCCGATATTGATTAATGTTTTATGCTAATTGGGATTTATGTGATTTTATGGTATATTTAATTGAAATGTGATTTGGTATGATTAAATTAGATTAAATGAAGTTAAAATGCATCAACTTGAGTTATTCACCAAAATGCCACTTAGTGGACTTTCATGAGCCTTTTATTTGATTTATACATGTTAGCTTTATCATCAAATTTCCTCAGCCATTTGAGAGCCTAACCGACTAGAGAGAGAAGAGGTAGGAAATAGTTTGAGTTCATCAAGAATTACTTGGAAATTTTGAGGAATTGAAGTGTAGATTGCACATTTGAGCTCCATCCTTGAACTTGGAGACTTAAGGTAGAGAATTTACCTTCTTGTTCATATTTTGGGTTGGTTCTTGCATGGATTAGAGGATTGTTGGAGTTTAGAGCCAAGTTATGGCTTAAATTGTTGAATTGAAGCTTGAACCATGCATGCATGTACATATTCTTGCATTTTGAAGTTGATTTTCATGAAATCTTGCATGCAAGTTTACATTCTTGTTCTAGTCCATGAATTCATCATGGTTTTGAGTTCAATCTTGCTTTGGATCATGTTGTGAGGCATTAGAATTCACTAGATTCATGCATGTCATATGTTCTTCATGTTCACGAAAACTTCTTTGAAATTGTATTTAATTGAACTACCTTTGGGCTTTGATTTCTCAATTTGATCTTTGAAACATGTAATATTATGGGTTCTGAAGTGTTTTCCAGAAAATTAGCCCAAGAGGATCGAAATTTATGCTTTAAAGTTGAGTTTTGAGCTTGAGGTTCAAATCTGGAAATTCCAGATTTTGAACTCACGCTCGAGCGTACACACTGAGTTCATGCAGTCCGCTCGAGCGGGGAAAGTGAAGCTCGAGCGGGAAATGCATGTATCCAGTACTTTCATGTGTTTTGCAGTCTGCTCGAGCGAGGGAATGCACGCTCGAGTAAGGACTTGTGTCTCACACTCGAGCGGGGGTTGAGCGCCTGTCGAGCATGAATTTCATGCATCCAGTACTTTTGCCATGTTTTACAGTCCGTTCGAGCGAGGAAAGTGACGCTCGAGTGGGGATCCTTTGTCTGCATGTCCGCTCGAGTGTAGAAATCCACGCTCGAGCGTGACCCCTATTTTCCGAAAATTTTGTAAAGTGTTTAAAAGTGCATCTTTGCATCCTCTTTCCATCCTAGGCATTCTTAGGCCTAGTTTAAGGCATCTTAATGAGGATATTGATGTAAAACCACACCGAGTCTAAGTAGGGACTAAGTCTTCGATTCCCAAGTATGTGACTTAGTGTGTGTTCATCCTGTAACTGTGTAGGGTTGGCATCCGAGGACGCGCACTAACTTATCTGTAGCCCAAAACTCTGTGAGTAATTATGTTGTAAAGATATGTTCAATCGAGATTATTTTCTGAACAAATGACTGTACTGCTTTATGAAATGACACTGTTTACTGAATGAATGTTTGTCCTATTTGCGAACTGTATTCGTGGCATCTATAGCAATTTACTGTTACTGCTACTGTTACGGAGATCTCTGTCGGTTCCCATGTTGGAACCACTACTGTTTACTGATATGATGGCCATCGACTGACTGTTCGATCTATTAAGACCTACTGTACTGTTTGCTATTGGATGTACCACTTATGATTGCTATGATCGAATAATTGATATACTGTTTAAATGACTATTTTAAATACTGAAAGGACATCCATTCTTAACCTCTTTATGCATATGTTATTAACTGGGCTTTAGCTCACTGTTTATATATATATATATATATATATATATGTAGGTGTCCAGGCACCGGATCGAAGCTAGGAGCGTTGGGATAAACTTCTTTTTTGTCAAGCCAACCACTGTGCCTCACTGCGAGGTTCCATGTACTGCCAAGCTAAGGCTGCTGTGGGGTGTTTTAGATTCCCCCCCCTCCTTCTGTTTTGTTTTGTATAGACTGTGTAGACTTGTACTGTACTGTTATGGTAGGGATTTGGTCCCTAACCTGAATACCTGTATATGATGTATGTAAATATTGTTTTGCTTCTGACTGTGAATATGTTTAAAAAGTCTTTTTGCATACAGACTGTCCCAGCTCATTGGACATCTTTTATTACTGTTTTGGCTTCCGCCAGCTCCTGAACTCTGTATTACTGTTTTACTGTTAAGCAGGCCTTCGGTAATCATCGGATTACTGGCCGGTTACGATGCTAAACCCATAGGGGCGGGTTTGGGTCATGACAGTGAGGCAAGCATATTCTATGCAACATTGAAAGCACATTCTATGCATGAGGCACGCATATTCTATGCAACATTGAAAGCATATTCTATGCATGAGGCAAGCATATCCTATGCAATATTGAAAGCATATAGAGGGAAATGAGCAACACTCAGTGTAATGCGTCATGTACATTATGAGATGAGTATAGGGCACTCCGCCACAACCTATTTGAAATGTACTACAGGGAGAGGCAACTCAACAAAACTCTGTTAAGCACAAAACAAAGTCAAGAGCAAGAGCAGCCAATCACGCAATTCAAAGCAACCCATATGTATGAACATGTAGGTGTAAAGCACATGCATTAATCAGAGGGAATATGGCAATCCCCAAGAGAGTTCCGAAATGGTCGGAGATAGTTTTCGAAAGTTGAATCATATCAGAATCATCATGGGGGTAAACCCACCCTAATCCAGGGGAAAGTGCCCAACAGATGACTTTGGCAAGCTAAGAGATAGGTTGGATCTATGCCCCTTGTTCAATTGATGATCCGATCAGATGCACTGAAAATTGCCCCTAGTGTCCAGCCATTGGCCACCGATTGGGTTTATGCCCCTTGTTCAATTGATGACCCGATCAGATGCACTGAAAATTGCCCCCAGTGTCCAGTCATTGGCCACCGATTGGGTTTATGCCCCTTGTTCAATTGATGACCCAATCAGATGCACTAAACATTGCCCCCAATGTCCAGTTATTAGCCACTATTTTCAAAATTATGCAAGTACGTGTGATGGGGATCATCAGACCCTGAAACAGTTGCCAACCAATCAGACTCATGCTTTGCTTCTAACATATTAAGAACTTACTCCAGTCCCCTCTGAAGCAGTGAAAGATTCCTCATACACACCGCTCATGAATGCATTGCCCCTTGTATGGGCACTCTCAGCTCGTTTATGAATTCCACACATGGACTTGTTTTTGAGTTAGAGCGAACATTTGTGTATGAAATTTTGACCATGCCGCTCTGTTGAACTTTTTCGAGCAACAGACTTGCTAGGGTGACTCGATGAAGAGCACTTTTTGACAACACAACAGACGTGTTATGGTGACTCGAATAATGACATGCTATGGTGACTCGATACAGAGCGCAGACTGAGACAAACACTAGGCACAACACAACAGAACTCACAACTGACCCAAAAGCAGAAAAAGACTCAAGGTAATTGATCATTCATAGTGCCCCTAGTTTTACTGCTCCCTTTAAAATTCAATTTTAAATACTGTTTTGCTCAAGATAGAGATTCCACTGATAAGTTCAAATATTGAAAATTGCTCCACTTGTTGATTCAAGTTAGTTCTTTCTTACCCAGCACAAGTATATGATATGCACAACAGTTGGTTTAGCTCATGGATTGATGTGAAGCTGACGACGTGACTTGGGCAAGGTGATTATGTTAAGACATAATGAGATGGATATGATTGAGACCGAACTTCAGGATGAAGTTGCCTACGTATCCCAAGAATGGGAATCAGGTCAACGTAGTTCATGGTTGAGGTTCCCTCGGGTGTTAACACTCTCCTTTTACTCTCTGACTTTTGCCAAAGTCGCCCCTTCAGGGTTTTCAACCTTGCGAGTTCTATTTATTTGATTTCTCATTTTTTCATGCTCTAACTTTTGCCTAGGTCGCCCTTTCGGGTTTTCGGCCTAGTGAGCCTCTCAAGGATAACGCTACAACATTTGTGGTGAATGTGGTGAACTTGATCAATGGTCACCCTTGCCCTAATCACTGGAACTAACTCCGCCTTGATTTGAGCTTGGTTCTCCATTCTCTTATGCATGTCTTCTTCTTTTCTCTTGCTCCATTTTGAAGGTTGGCTCTTCTTGCACTGTGGTACTTCCGCACATTGGCTTCTCCGAATTCAAACAGAAGTTCCTTTCCTGATAGTTGAATTGATTTCATTCCAATGGATGCCCCTGGCTTGACGATTGACTTCTTTCCCTTTTTCCTTTCTTTTCTTTTCTTTTTCTGTTCTTCTTTTCTCTTTCTTTTCCTTTTCTTCTTTCTTTTTCTTTTCTTCTTTTCTCTTTCTTTTTCTTTTCTTCTTTTTTAATTTTCTTTTTTTTTTCCTTTTTTTTCCTTTTTTTTTATCCATTTCTTTTCAATTTTCTTTTTTTATTTATCCATTTCTTTTCTCTTTGAAATAATAAAAAACACCAAGGGGAGAGATTCTATGATTTGTGAAATCTGAAAGTCGCTTTGTACTTATTAAAATGATCGCCTAACGGCAAAGAGAATCCCTAGGATAATGTAAAATACCACACACAAGTCTAAACCTGACTTCGCAAGCTTTGCAAAAGAACAATTGAAAATTCTTGAAATCATGAATGACTTTGTGCCGGCAAGTCAGAATTCACTCAAACTATTCAAGGGATCATTCTCAATACTCGAGCTTATTAGCGGAATTTCATTTAGAAAACAAATTCAAAGTCTTTTTCTATTTGCAAAAGGTCACACATGCATCACTATAGACATAATAAAATGATCAAAAACTTGACTCCCATTTTCTTATAAAGATGAAGACCTGAGGGTACATGAGAGCGACTCAAAGGAAAAGACTCAACTGATGCAACAACGCAAGAAAAGGCAGAAAACACTCACAACAAAACTATTTACAAGACACAACTCAAAACAAAATAAAGCATTTCTGAGACAAAAAGGGGATTACCCTTCTCCAAGTCCATCCGCAGAATTCAAAAACAACTTGAAGTATCCCACAGGAAGGTCCAGACCTGCCTTCAATACACATCCACAGCCAAAAGGATTAATTTCAGACTTTTACCCTAGTTGAACCTGAGGTCCACCCTAGTTGAGACTGAGGTTCCTTATTCCAACCACTAGTGTCGGCAGCACTGCTTCATAAATCTTCCACACATCAAAATAGAGTGAATTTTCCATCTCTTCAATGATGTTGTTCCTTTTGCTCAGATTGCAATCAGAAGATTCTGGGTTGAACTCAATGGGTTTGTGCTCATTAGCGGGTATGATATGTTGGCTAGGGTAATGATTGGTCATTGGCAAGCTGTTAATGGGTTTTATGTTATGGAACGGGTTATTGACAGCTTTGGGATTGTCAGGTGGGGTGATGACCTTCTTATCAATCAAGTCTTGAATTTCATGGCGAAGGTGAAAGCAACGGTCTGTATGGTGACCGCACCGGTGGTGAAATATGCAATATTGGGTAGAGTCGTGTGTAGGTGGGAGAGGCTTAGGGAGAGGCCGAGGATTAAGCGGCTTGAGATACCCTTTCTCTATCAGTACCCTCAATGCATAGGTTAGGCTCATATGAAGTTGGGTGAAGGTTCGTTTCGGGGAGGGAGAAGCACTAGGTTTGGAAACATTGGCAAAAGGAGTACCGGGTGTTGGTCAGGTATCCATAAGCTTGGGACTGGAATTAGGATGGGTGTTTTTGGCAGGGCAACCCTTTTCATTATTTTCCCCCTGATTCAAAATGCTCTCATCCTGAGCGATGAAAGTGTACTCCACAGTTTTTGCAACAACTGTAAGCACTTGCTATCTGCTAAGCCCTTTGACCTTTAATGCCTTGATAGCCCACTGAAGTTGTGCATAAGGATCAATACTTGCCCCGGCTTTGTCCTTGCCACTTGCTTCTGCTTGGCCAAGGGATTGGATTGCTATGCCGGAGCGGAGCCCAGTTGTTGTTGACATGTCACCTCCCAGACTTGGAATAGTTTCGAATTGGCTCTTTTCACCTACAGTTCGCCCCAAGATTGAGGACCTTGGTGATCGGATCGAAACGCCAAATGTTAAATCTGCCACTGCTCCTTGAAGGTCTTTAATCATTCCCATCATCTCAGCAGTAGTGGGTTCATTCATGTTGCGCCCTTGGCGTTCTTGAACCAGATTGGGTGCATTCATCATACACAAATCAGTGCTTTCCGGAATGAACACCTCAGGCTTGGGTAAATGGGTCGGGGTAATGTATATGCTGGGGTTGAAGGTAGGTGGTAGTGTATAGATGAGGTTAAGGTAGGCAGGAGATATTTGGTCATTTGGGTCTGGAGGTGGAGCTATCGTCTGGTTGTGAATGAGATTCTGGACCTCATGACGAAGGCGGTAGCAACGATCGGTGCCATGACCGTGCTGCTGATGGTACACACAATACTTGGTGGGGTTATGTCTGGCAGGGAGTGGGTCAAGAAGAGGTTGAGGATCGAGGGGTTTGAGATATCCTCTTTCCATCAAGACTTTTAGTGCACTGGTTAGGCTTATATAGAGGGGAGTGAAAGTTCTGCCTTGAGCTTAGGCTGGGATGGCTGTTTGTAGGCTTGGTTTGGCAAAAGGGTTGGCTGTGGCGACTGTATTGATTTCAGTGGGTTTGGGAATAGTGCTACTACTAGCATTGGTACTCCCGGCAATCACTCTCCTTATCGGTTTACTTGTTCTGGGAATGATCCCACTATTGAACACACTCTCGATCTGGACCCCCAAGTCATGCAAACTTTTGAAAGTGAATAGTGGAACAACTATTAACTTTTGCAGCATATTAGGCTCAAGATTCTATACCACTATCCGTACTTGGTCCCTCTCAGAAGGGCGATCTGCCATCTGTGCTGCCTTTGCTCTCCACCTTACAACAAATTCCACAAAAGACTCTGTAGGATTCTGACGGGTTGTTTCAAGCTCTTGAATGGTCACTTCAAGTTGGGTATTGTAAGAGTACTGATTAACAAACGCCTCAGCCAACTCTCCCAAGTTCTGCTTCACTTTATCCTCTAACTTGGCGTACCAAGTAGCTGCTCTACTCGACAAGGTTCTTCCATACAGAGAGAGTTTCTGCGGCTTAGTCAGACCCATTGGCTTCAAGACGTCCAAGAAAAGCCAGATATGTACCACAGGATCTCTAGACCCGTCAAAATAGTCAATATGTGGCATTTTGAATCTGTCTGGCAGTCATATGGCAGTCTCGGTGTACCCATCCTCAATGTCGGGAATGAAGTTAAGTCCCTGTGCCTTTTGGAATTGCTTCTGAAGATTAGCAATTTTTACTGAGGTTAGATTGAGATCATTAACATCAAGGGGATAAACCCTCTCATTAGGCTGCACCAGGGGTCTGAGAACTCGAGCTTGAGCCAATCCTTCTCGGGGATCCAGACGTTGCACATTTTCAGTTGGCGGAGGTGGGTCAAAGTTTGGTTGGGGGCCCAGGACTGGATATGTAGTAGATGCCCCAAATGGGCGTTGCATTCCAACATTGGTCTCATCCTGCATTGCAGTTCCCTAGTTTAATGCTGCTGTCATGGCCACAACTTCTTCCGGACTCTGAGCCATTAAGGGTCTGCTGAGTTGGATAACCCAAATGCTGACCACGCTCTTTCTTTGGCCTCAGACAGACCTTGTATTAAAAACAAAATGCCCCGTTAGGTCAAGATACCAGGTATGTTAAAACAAAGCAAGATACAATTTTCCCCCGGGTTCTAGTTCTGCTATATTTCCACCATATCAAACACAAACCCCCGGATTTTGACTCAAATCTGATTCTGATATGATCCTCAAGGTTTGAAGAGGACCTCCTCCATATTAAGACTCTCAAAGGATTGTGTCACACATTCCCAACGAGTTCACATTTTGCACAAAAGCACTCAAAACACACCTATGAGAGGTTAGGGTTTCCCTGTCCTATTTTGTCAGGAATTAGGGGTTCACTACGCAAACACGCAGTTTCACACAGTCCTACATTCGGGTAAGCAGCCTGTCCTAGTTTGGAACAATCTCTAAGGCTTTCGATATGCAACTAGGTCGAATGGTCAAATAGGGAGCCTCGGCAAAACCAAGGTTTGTGTTCCCATCATGGCAGAGCCCGTAACCGGTCAGCCTTATGGCATGCTTTTCCAAGCAAGCCTCCGGCACACCGTTCAGAAATAGTAGATGGCAAACACTGTGACTTAAACGCACCAATGCAAAGAAACACATAAGTGTAAACAAAACAACATATCATGATGTTCGAGTCAAGTTCTCTAAATCCCTAGCAGAGTCGCCAGAAACTGTAGACCGCCCCGAACTCTCTCCGCATGAGAGCGCGAATTGGGTTCTAGCTACTACAGTTCGGACTCCTGTCACAGTTCTGAATCTAATCTCACAAAGTGCAATGTAAGACTGATAAATTACCAAAGAGTCCAAATCTGGCAAATCATTTTAGAAAATCGATTTTAATCAAAAAGCGCCGAACATGGACTGCTTTTCCAGATTTCAGAGTCGCCACCTAAATATTTTATTTTGGGAAATTTAGGAAACCCTGACTCGTGCCTAAGGCCACGTGTCCGTCATCACCAAAGTTGCCTCGGCTCAGGAACTTGGGTACGAGAGAGGAAGGTCTTGAAATGAGCACCCCCGCTCGCCCGATCAAAGGATCGGCCTCTACTAACATGATATGTTGTTTTGATAAACATATGTGTTCTTATTCCGGTTATTAGCTAACTTACTATGTGATGCGCACAGCATGCAAGTATAGACTAAGTCGCCTAAATTGGAACAAAACAATTCAATGTTTGTTTTCGAAAATGGTTTGAATTTACCACCCTCAAGTGGGATTAGAAATGCGGATTTGCCACCAAACAAGGTGGGCTTAAAACATGATTTGCCACTCCAAGTAGGCTTAAAACTCACATTTTGATGAATTGTTCCAATTCAAGCAACCAAGCCTTCATCCACAGGCATTCATGCATTTAATCATTTAAGCACATAGCCTCATGGCAAGCATGCTAAACATGGCAATCACTTACACTCATGCAAGGATGCTAAAGCGTAAAAGCTTACTGAGTACTCCAAGCCAAAACAAAAGCTAGTTGGTAATCATGCATGATCCTAGCTATGCAAAATGCCTAATGTAACACATGCAAAAATGCAACTAAATAGGCTCGGCTATCTAAGATGGTATATGCATGCAACATTTGATAACATGCTATTAAACACGTATTCAAGTAAGTATTGAAATACGATGCAGTTTGAATGATGCGCCGAGCTCGGTGCATGCAAGACAAATGAATGATGCACGTATGCATAGCATGAGGTATGCTAATCAAAATATGCCCTAAACTAACCATCGAAAGCGGTTTAAGTAAAAGGGAGAAAGACGTGGAATTGGAAGACATTCACACACACACGCACACTTATTACAACATTGTACCCTCTCGACGGAGGGTCCGAATGAACAATAGCTAAGCTAATCTAAGCTAATCAACTAATCTAATTAAGCTAATTAGACTAATTATTACAAAACAATAAAGAAATAGCTAAACTAAGCTACTTAATTATGACAACACTTTAACTAATTAAACAAATTAATTAAATTACAAAACCAAATGCTAACTAACAAGTAAAGCACTAAATTAAACTACTTCAGCTCTGTTTGAAGATGTTGAACATGCATGCTCGCATTCGGTTTCTCGCCGCGAAAAGCTCTTCGGTTTTCTCTTTAGAGGCTCTGTTTGCAGGGTGTCCTTGAGAACTTGCTGCTAAACCTTACCAAATCAAGGCTGGAGAGTGCACCAGTGGCCTACCGACCATGAGAAGCTTCTGCCGGCCATCTGCCAGCCAACAATGCGATGGTGCCGGCCAACAATGAAAGGCTGCCGGCCACTGGTGTGCTGTGACACCAAACTGCAACACAGCACAAAACAGAGGAAATTGAGGGTCTCCCTAGGGCATGTATGTGCTATGCCACTTCATATCATCTCAAAACATCAAGGGAGCGGCACCATTGGATCCAAGACCATCAATCAAGCATACAATGCATGATGGCCAAAGATCCAACTTACACGCATTCAATAAATGCAAAATAAACGAGACTCTAGGACCATCACCTTATCATGAAAGATCAAAGGCAATAGAGACAAAGGGAATTGGCTCATTTTCATCACTTCAAGTATGAAATGAACCAATTCTCCTTGTGTTCAATATAACGTCCAATTGAACACAATGCAATGCAAATGCAACATGCTTATCTTGACATGTTTTACTTGATTCAATTCTTGTTTACACATTTTAAGTTACCAAACCATTCCTTAATTGATTTGTCCAAATGTGAAAGTCCTCCACTGGGAAAGATGGCCTCAGCCACAAGCACCTTGAGCATGAAAGAAGCCTCATGCTTTTAGTTAGTAGAAACCCTCAAGAGAAGGCTAAAACCATTAGGCATGAGAGCCTCAATTCCATGCTCAAGCTAACAAGGGGCTCAAGACCACTTTCAAAGCAAATGAAAGAGTGAAGCATGGAGGAAGATTGCAGAAATTTCAGCACTGAAATGGCATGCAAAAGACACTAAATCATGCAAGCAATGCATGCAAGCCATGCTAGAAGGCCAAAAGCACCAAAGCTAGTGAAGTGCATTACACTAGAAGCATGCAATACAATGCTCAAATGATAAAACCAGCTCTCGACAGAGCTTAACCATGCCAAAATCAGTGGCCTAAACATGCTGGAATTGAAGCTCAAAAGGCAAGAAAAGCATGCTAGTTTGTTGGCTCACAAGCGAGGCACAAGGCACAACTCTCAAAAGCATTTAAAGAGTGATATATGTGAGAATGTGACAAAGCTACAAGCACTGAAATTGTGTATGAAATGATGCCAAAACATGCAAACAACTCAAGCATAGCATGTTAAAGACCTTAAAACTCAAAACTAGTTAAGGCACTTGCACTATAGCTATACAAAGCAAGCCTCAAACGGCCAAGGCCACTCAAAATAGTCCAAAAGCATGCTAAATTAGAGCCAAAAACATGCTGGAGTGGAGCATACACATGCTAGATTAATAGGCTAAACCATCAAGTACACTAGGCTAGTGAGCAAGTTTACACCACAAGTGCAAGATGCAAGCAACGAGTGGCCAAACCAGCCAAAAACAGAGTTTAAACATGTTAAAATATAGCCAAAACATGCTCAAACTAAGCTAAGACAAGTCACAAAAACATGTTACTTTATAAGGCTAACTAGGCATAGCATGGAGAGACAAGGAGAGGAGGCCACCCCCTCCTATTTGGGACCTCAAAACAAGTTTTCTACCATTGAAATTCCTCTAGAATTCAATTGTTAAAGGGCCAAAAAAGGTTGTTTGAAATGCTTTAGAAGATCGCTCAACACCTTAGCAAATAAGCAAAAAAGGAGGGTGGACCACCCTAACTTCAAAGAGGCCTCAAACCATCATTTTAAAAACTTAAAAATAGAGGTTTTTGTAGTTGACAACTAGGCCAAAATCAGCATGCAAAGGTGGCCAAGATTGTGTACAAAAATAAGCTTAAAAGATGGAGATGCTCACCCTTGAAGCACAGTACAAGAACAACCACTTTTCTTGAGCCAAAACCACCTTTCGGAGCTTAAACAAAGTCCCAAGCTACCTCAGCCCAAAGATGATCCACTCTTGTTAAGTGTTGATAGGTTGAAGATGGTTGTATGCGAGCTTCTAGCACAAAAGCTTTAGAGAGAGAGGAATCTAGAGAGAGGTTTGTAGAGAGAGAGGCTCCCAAAGCTCTTCCTAAAATGTTCTCACCGTTGAATATCATAGAGAAGGCTCTCATATATAGAAAAACACAAGCTTTGGTCGAAATATCTCCAAAAGGGACAGCTGTACCAACTGGACAACAAATATCTGCCAAAAACTGCTTTCTGCCATCGATGGCCGGCATGGGGTCACCTTTCGATGGCAAGGGGCCGGTATTGGCCATTCATGGCCGGCACATGGCCAAAAAATCCCATTCATGGTCATAAACCTCCAGAGGAACTGGACATAACTCCTTTATCTGGACTCCTTTTCAGGTCATTATTGAGCCTAAATTGTAGCCCTGGAAGTATTTTTTTCCAATGGTGGAAGCCTCACCTCAAAATTCTAACTATGCAAAAAGTTATTCCGGTTTGAGTGAAGACCGCTCAGTTTTGATCCTACCCGGATTCATGCCGAACTTCTTCTCCAACTTGTTTTCTTTTCTCCTCTCCTCTTTTCTTCAAATCCAAACCCTAAACAATGTGTTTTGAAAGATTTTCCAAACAGTTCACCTCTCTTTCATTCATTTCACTTTGTCCTTGCTCGATTTACCGAAAAGCGCGACATTTAACAAAATGCGAGCGTCGGATCATCATACGCACTTTTTCAAAAGCTATTTTGAAAAAAGGGGTTTCAAGGTCTAAAATACTTTGATAAAGATCATTTTGGTCCAAAAGGGGTATGAAGTTGGTATTTGACTCTCCCCTTGTCGAAGAAATTGAACCCTTGCACTGCACAACTTTCACTATCAAGTAAACCATCAGTAGCGCCCAAGTCTTAAGGGCGGTCAAAAATGGGATGTCTACATTGTGTAAGTTGGATCTTTGGCTGTCATGCATTGAAAATGCTTTATTGGTGGCTTTAGACCCAATGGTGCCACTCCTTTGATGTTTTGAGATAATAAGGAGTGGCATAGTACAAACTTGTTCCTGGAAAAAACCCCCATTTTTCTCGGTTTTGTGCTCTGTTGCAGTTTGGTGTCACAGCACACCAGTGGCCGGTAGTTCTTCATTGTTGGCTGGCACCCTTTCGTTGTTGGCTGGCAGAGGCACACTCCTGGCCGGCAGATGGCCGCAGCCACCATTCATGGGCGGCAGGCCACTAGTGCACTCCACAGTATTGTTTAGGTAAGTTTTAGCAGAGAGTTCTTGAAGACACCCTGCAAACAGAGCCTCTAAAGAGCAAACCAGAGAGCTTTTCGGGGACGAAAACTGAGGCATGCATGTTTATCTTTCCAACAGAGCTGAGGCAATATAAGTTCAGAGCTTTATTTGTTAGTTAGTATTTGAATTTGTAATTTGATTAATTAGTTTGTTAATTAATTAAGTGTTGTAATAAGTAAATAGCTTAGTTTAGCTATTTCTTTGTTGTGTTGTAATAATTAGTCTAATTAGTTTAATTAGATTAGTTAGCTTAGTTTAGTGTAGCTTAGCTTATTCATTCAGACCCTCCGTCGAGAGGGCACAATGTTGTAATATGGGTGCGTGTGTGTGTGCATGTCTTCCAACCCGACGTCTTTCTCCCCTTTACTTAACTGCTTTCGATGGTTAGTTTAGGGCACGTTTTGATTAGCATACCTTATGCTTGCATGTTTGCATCATTCATTTGTTTTGCATGCATCAGGCTCGGCGCATCATACAAACTGCATCGTATTTCAATACACTTATTTGAATACGTGTTTCAAAACATGTTATCAAGTGTTGCATTCATATGCCATCTTAGATAGCCGAGCCTATTAATTGCATTTTGCATATGTTGCATTAGGCATTGTTAACATAGCTAGGATCATGCATGATTTCTAACTAGCTTTTGTTTTGGCTCAGAGTACACTGTAGTGTTTACGCTTTAGCATACTTGCATGAGTGTAAGTGTTGCCATGATCGCATGCTTGCCATGAGGCTATTTCCTTAATTGCTATAACTGCATGAATGCCTGTGGATGAAGGCTTGATTACTTGAATTGGAACAATTCGATAAATGCGAGTTTTAAGCCCACTTCAGGAAGTGGAAAAATCATGTTTTAAAACCCATTGAGGGTGGCACTTTCAAACCATTTTTGAAAACAAACATGAATTGTTTTGTTCCAATTCTTGCGATTTAGTCTATATTTGTATGCTATGTGCATCACATAGTAAGTTAGATTAATAACCGGATAAGAACACATGAGGTTTTAAAACAACATATCATGTTTAGTAGAGACCGATCTTTGATCGAGCGAGTAGAGGTGCTCATTTCAGGACCTTCCCCTCTCATACCCAAGTTCTCGAGCCGAGGCAACTTTGGTGATGACGGACACGTGGCCTTTCGCACAAGTCAGGGTTTCTAACTTTCCCAAAAATAAAATATTTAGGTGACGACTCTGTAATCTGGCAAAGCAGTCCATGTTTGGCGCTTTTTGATTCAAAATTGATTTTCCAAAACCAATTGCTAGATTTGGACTCTTGGTGTTTATCAGTCTCACATTGCACTTTGTGAGATTAGATTCAGAACCGTGACGGGAGTCCGAACTGTACGACGACCAATTCGCGCCCTCTCTGAAAGTGGAAGGCGCGGAGAAAGTCGGGTCCACAGTTTCTAGCGACTCTGCTGGGGATTTAGAGAACTTGACTCGAACATCATGATATGTTGTTTTATCTAGACTTATGTGTTTCTTTGCATTACATTTGCATTGGTGCGCCTAAGTCACAGTGTTTGCCATCTGCTATTCCTGAACGGTTTGCCGGAGGCTTTCTTGGAAAAGCGTGCCATAAGGCTGACTGGTTGCGGGTTCTACCACGATAGGAACACAAACCTCGGATCTGGATCATTGCTGTACCGTTTGATCCACTTTTCACTTCTCAATGTTAGGTGTGAGAGGTATATTAGGTGGTCTTGCTGAGGCACCCTTTTTGACCATTTGACCTAGTTGCATATCGGAAGCCATAGAGATTGTCCCAAACTAGGACAGGTTGTTCACCCGAATGTAGGATTGTTTGAAACCGCATACGTGCGTAGTGAAACCCTAGCTCTTGACAAAATAGGACAGGGAAACCCTACCCCACTATAGGGGTGTTTTGGCTCTCACTTGCTTGATATGTGCTGTTAGAGTGTGTCTCTACAGGATGTATGTATCAGTTGCAAGTCTGGGTATCAGTCTGAGGACATCAGTGCTTGAGGGTATCAGTTATGGGGCAAAATGTTTGGGGGCAGAAATCAGTGTTTGAGTGCAGTTTATCCAGCTTAAGATATCAATTATGTGTTGTCTTTATCTAAGCCAAGATGCTGTCCGTTTTCTGATTGTTGTTTCCTTTTTTTGCTTTATTTTCCTTTTTGCAAGGGTAGTATTGCATCATTGCTTCCGACGAGGCAGTTACCCCCCAAGCACTCTGGACCAGAGTAAGGAGGCTTTATCGATCTGGGGATCTTGTGAGAGGACAACCAATGTTTGCTTCATTACCCCTGGTTACCAGACGAAGGGCAGTCAGGCACAGAGTACCAGTACAGTAGTCGCTAGTTCAGCGGTCATCGTCTATCTCACCTGTGCGCAGTTGGGATCAAATTTCTGTTTCTACCTCAGAGAGAGCGTACACACCTGTTCAGACAGATCAACACTTTACAGTCAGTATGGAGGACATGATTTGTCAACTCCAACAGACCATGGAAACCATGCAGCGAGATGCTGCCCGCCAGGTAGAGGTTGCCGCTCGTCAGGCAGAGGTTGTAGCTCAATACGCAGAACTAATTGCTAGGCTTCAACAACAGCAACAACCACAACAAGCTGGAGCATCTACTTCACATCCACCCCCACCCCCACCTAGGGTTCCAACACCCGGGAAACAACAAACGTCCAAGAAAATACGGACATTCCAACAGGGCCAGTCCCACCTCAGATGTCTAAAGCACCGGCCAACCCAATAGACACGTCGTTCGAATTTGAGGTTGATCCAACCGCTCTGAAAGTAAGCAAGCTTGAAAAGCTGTTCAAGCGAGCTTAGGGAGTTAACTTGATCCCAGACATAGAAGATAGACACACAAATTCGACGGTGACATTGCCGGATAGGTTCAAGATGCCTCACATAGATCGCTTTGACGGCTCGGGCAATCCTATGGTTCATCTGAGGCTGTTTTCTGATATTCTGCACTCGATGGGCTTTACAAGACTCCAGAAACTATCATTCTTCGGTTGGACCCTGTCAGGTATTACTGCCATCTGGTACGCCAAACTGAAGGATTCGGTGAAAAGGAGTTGGGAGGAGATGGCCGAGGCCTTTGCTGTCCAATATTCGCACAACACTCAGATTGAGGTCACGACTCGTGATCTTGAGGTGACCAGGCAAGAGCTGAAGGAGGATTTTTCTGACTTTGTCACTCGATGGAGGGCCAAGGCCTCCATGATGCCAACTCAGCCATCTGAGAAAGATCAGATAAGAATGGTTGTGCGCAACGTGCAACCCAAGCTGATGCAGAAAATGATCGTCTTACCCCTCCCCACCTTTGCTGACTTGCACGAGATTGGGGTACAGATAGAAGAAGCCATGAAGTAAGGTCTGATCGACCAGGACAAGGAACAGCCCAAGAGGGCATTTACATGCGGTTTGAATGCAGCTACGAGTAGCGCTGCAGCCGTGAGGACTTCTGACGTCGGCATAGTCACCACCACGCCAAAAACAGCTACATCCTTCACCGGTGCATCCGAAACCAGCTCGCAACCAGCAAAAAATCCACCCCGGGATCAGAGGACTTTCTCCCCGCTTTACATGTCTCTGTCAGCGACTTTGAAGGTCTTGATCAGAAAGGGGCATCTGAAGCCTCTGGAACCACGCCCACCACTAACCCTCTCCCACCACATAACAGCCCCCCTCCTCTACCCAGGCCAATAAACCTGATCTAAACCATGGCCATCCCGTACGACCCTAGCATATACATCACTCCCTCCCACCTACCCAAGCCGGCGGTGTTCATTCCAGAAAGCACAGACCTGTGCATGATGAACACGTCATTAACCCAACCCAAGCCAGTGGTGCTGACTGTCAAAGACAAAGCTGGGGTGACCTTGGAGGAGAATGGAAATGTTGATTCAGAGCCTGAGGGATCTGGGAGCTTTACTAAGGAAGCATACAACCTGTGCGGTTATATTGTGTCAACAGATCAGGCCAAGCCAATGGTAGAATTGCCAACTGGGGTAGAGATCAATGTGGTCCGGAAGGATGGGTCGAGCCAGGGGTTGGATGATTTAGCATAGCTGGAGAAGGACATTGCTAATCTGCAGTTCTTTAACGAGCAAGACCTGGGGGATGTGAGCATCAATTGGTTCAACTTGAATGGATCAACAGATAATGCAGGGTGGCTCACTGATGAGCTGGATGTTGTTGAGGTGCCTCAATCAAAACAGGGTCAGTCAGAAATAGGAACATCTACAACGGCCGGAATGGTCGAGAACAAAGAGGAGTCGCCGAAGAGCACCGGTGCAGAGAATTTTGCTTGGGAATCAGGCAGTTTGTGTACAGTTGACACGGAGTAGGAAGCCGCGTTAAAGCGGTTTGAACAGGAGAAAATTGAGAATGATGAGAGGGCTAGAAAAGCCAAGGGTCCTGTGGGGACAGAACGTGTCGTGAACACAGAAATAGTCGCAGTGGACCGGATAGTTGTCTGTCGGTTGCCGAGGGGATGTGGTGGGAAGACGATGATTTGCGTCTTGCCCATACTGATGAAGACTGGGAGCAGAATTAACCAGACAATACTTGGTATACCGAGGAGGTCGACCATATGACCCGGAGTGGGCGGTACTTCAAGCCCCCACACTTGGACCAGCCGAAGGTGTCCGAGAAAGACAAGGAAGCAGAAAAGCAGAAAAGCAGAAAAGCAGAAAGACAAGCTGCCAGAGGAGAAAGCTATACTGAAACAGCTAAAGAAAATTTAGGTAGACATCTCTATCTGGGGACTGCTTATAGCCTCGAGGGCGCATAGACAAGCCATCCTTTCAGCTATGGACAGGGCTAAACTTTCGATCGATACAACGCCCGAGCAGTTGGTGGGGGTTGGTTTTCCCGGGTGGAGCTTCACCGACCTTAACCTTCACAGACAAAGAATTACCGCCTGAGTGCTCTGAGCACAACAAGTCGTTGTATATCTCTGTGGAGTGTAAAGAAAAATGGATACCGGTTGTCTTGGTCGATACGGGATCTGCAATCAATGTATGTCCGTCGCAAACGGCGTATGCTATCAGGTTGAAGCCCGCAGATTTCACACCAATAGCCCAGGTAATTCGGGCCTATGATAACACTAGTCAAGAGGTGATGGGGACGGTACGGATCAAAAATCAGGTCGGCCCGGCGTAGCAGGACATTGAGTTCCATGTCTTGGATGTTCCAGCCACCTTTGGTTACACGCAATCCAATGCATTCTTAATTACTCCACCCTGCCAATCAAGTGTTGCAAAGACTCCACCGGTAAGTCAGAATCTGATTCTTCTTCAGAAGATTAAAAAAGCTAGCTTAGAGGACAGTCAGAATCCGATGCTGAGAGCTAATGCAATGGTTTAAGGGTTGATGCCATATCGATCTAAGGTTCTAATTCGTTGACTGTCCCCTGAAGGCAGGTTGTAAATACAGCTAAAGGGCGAACAAAGACTAGGTTTTAGTTTCGCTGGATCGAATGTTCTTTCAAGCAACTCATCAATCCCATCCAGGAATAGAAACCATAAAAAAATAAAAATGGCATGACCAATCCCCTAATTTATTAGTTTTTTCAAAACTTAATTCTCCTCATATAGGTAATATGTCAGTTTTTCTTGATTTACCACAAAGAGGGAATTTGCAGTTCATACACTATTTACAAGCAATTACTGGCATCATTAAACGCATTAACCGGTCTCACGCATTAACTGGCAGAATTCCCCGCATTCGTTAAAGACACAGGGTAGACTAAAGCTACACTCGTCACTACGGGAACTTATAACCTTACCGATTCTCTTGACCTAGGCGGAGGTAGTATACTTATCCCTAGTGGGAGAGACGTTGATTTAGTACTTGTGGCTTCTTGGTCTCTTCTGTCATGCCACCTCATCCTTGCTGGGTTGCCAACTGCTGCATGTGTACCTTCTCTCCGGCTGGTGTCGAAGTTGAGTAAATTCTTACTATGGTTTCGTAACCCGTGTCTCGTGCCATATGTATACCTCGCTTCTATGTCCAGGCTTTGTCTTGCTAATCCTTACTTTATGGTTGGTTCTGATGCCAGGTATGAGGCTTTCTTACTATGTGATTCTCCTACACTGTGGGACTATTTCACTCTTCGTGCTTGTACAGGGTGGTATTACCATGGGGAGAGAACTGGATTGATGGGGTTAATGACTCTCAAGGAGTTACTTGATTCAATAAGTAAAGAAGAAGTTACCCCACCTTCGATACGCTACCACTCACTCGGCCAGGAGTGAATTCTTTGGAACGTAGGAGTTGAATGGTATACAGGACTATCAGCCCAAAGGAAAGCAATGAAACTTCTTCCTAAGCCCCTGTTGTCATGGTAGCCTTTAGAGTAGTTGCTTGCCCAAAGCCGTTATGCTTTCATACTGGTCACCTAACTCAACCTAACTCATGTTTAGGCACTCCCCCTTTGGTCTGTGGATCCTATAAAAAGGGCTTTTGGCTTGCCGGTGGAGTCTTTGCTCTCTTACGTGAGACAGCTTTCTGATGGGTCAAGGAAGCACTTTTAGGTATTTGATTGGCAGGGTTTTCTGTTAACACTAGTTCATGTCTCACAAATTACCTTAATTCTGTAATAGACATCAATCGAATAAATATGCAGATAATAACACCAAATCTAACAATTAGCTCGAATTTGAACACTGACCCAAGGGACCCATTTTAGGTAGGGAAAACCGCTAAAATGAAAGATTCTCTTAAACAAATTGCTGAGACCTTTACCAAGATTACTAAAAAAATAACTCGCACTCTGTGGAGATATGGTTTGGAAATACTCTCTGGATCCTGTAGGACGCTCTTGATCCTCAGCTAGACACCTGAAAAGGAATGAACACTCCAGTCGGGGGTGCCGGAATTAGCACTCCGACGGATAAGTCAGTGTATACTCTCTTGGTTGCTTGTATCTCAAGTTAATCTTATTTGTTCTCACATACCTTTTCTTAGCTGATGCTCCTCTTATTTATAGTCGTCCTTGATATTGATGGTTGGGCCCACCTTTCGACCAACGAATAATTGCTTATTTGGCTATTCTGTCCTACCTATTCGTACTCGGCCCAGTTCACAGCTGATTCTATGGCCGATCTGGTTATTCGGCCTCTGTCCCTCCAAGATAGAGCCGTATAGTACGTAACTTGATTTCTTTATTTAAACTAAATCAGCTTCCCTACGTAATTATATTATTTGGCTCCCACAATTGCCCCCCCCCAAACATCCTATTAATGTCAGTTATTCGACATGTTTGGTCTTGGACTTAGAGGGTCAAAAAATACGGCAGTTTCCCTTATTCCAATGCAAGCATCAGAACACCTACTCTTTTTAGGAATTATTATAATCTCCCGCCCCTTCGTACGCTTCATTCATTTAATACGATTTGAAACTGTGTTGTCTCTTTGTTTATATGCTTTTTTGAATACACAAGGTTTCTCGTTGCCTGTCAGTTCACCTCCCTCGCTTCACGTCCTCTGTAACTTATTTCCGTTCTTCATTGTCCTCCTCATTTCTTGTAAGTTTTTCTCTCTTCCATTTCGACTCCCATTTCCTTGTTTGTTTTCTATTTAGAGTGTCCATTTTACTGGCTATGATGGTGAAACATTTGAGAGCCCTTCTTTCTGTGAATCGAGTCTTTGGTTTCCATTGCCATTTTTCCATTCCTGACGACGTCCATCTGTCACTCTTGGCAGAGAACGTAATTGACACGGAGAGGACTGATGAGAGTACAATCGTCTTTCCTCTCCCGTCAATCGCTGAGGGCATAGTCTGTTTCCCTCTTCATCCATTTTTGAGGGTTGTCCTTCGCCATTGGGGTTTGATCCCTTCTCAGCCGAACATAAATTTTTACCGAATAATAATGGGAATTGTAGAGCTAAACCAACGCCTTAGGCTTAACCTTGGAATCCCAGCTATTCAGCAATGTTATGCCTTGGCCAAATCCTCTAGCCGGTAGGGGCGCTACTTCCTCAGGGCCAAGGACACCGACCATCATTTGGTGACTATGCTTGCCAGCTCTGGCAAGCGTGTTGATGATATCATGGTCGTTGTCCGCAACAACAGGGAATTCGGTGAGGGTGAAGATCGCCTAGATCCAGTGCCCAGGCGAAGAGGCAAACCAAGTGGCCGTTCAACCCCCACGAATTTTTATCAAGTATTTACCTAGTCCAAATTCTACGTATTTACCATTTTATTTGTATAGGAAACGATTTGAAAAAAGTTCTCATCTCGGCCGACGACACTATACTTATGCAGATCAGAACCGCACTCCAATTCTTTGATCGTCTGAATCTCCAGAAGCAAGGGAGGGCGGCCCACATCCTTCTGAGATATGAGCCGACTTACACTACTTTTCCGACCGTAGATAACATTCCGATTCTGAGGGGTGAACAACACCTCACGACGCTTATTTTTCCAAGCTACAAGAACCTTAGGTAGATTGGTCTTGAAGCTTCAGATTTAGAGCCAGCGGACGAACAAGCAGCCGAAGGAATCGTTGAGCAGACGAATCAACCCACCTTAGACAGATTTGACAGACTAGAGGAGAAGGTTGACGTAGCACTAAATTTGGCTTTTAAAGAAGCCGGCCTCAATCCTCCATCCACTTCTGGCCAAGCGAACGTATCCTTCGAAGATATTTTCACCGACTTAGGGGACCTACCCAGCTCATATCCTGACAACATGGCTGGTGAGTCGCTTACTCCAATGGCCAGGCGAAAAAATACCGGGAGGATGGCTGCCCGTAGGAGAGCCGAAGCCAAGCGAACTGAATCTCCACCCCCTCCACCCGACGCTAGGGCAGAATCTCCTCCACCTGCTCCTGTTGAGGAAACGGTTCAGACTGATGTGGCCGAAACGGAACCTATTGTCGATCAACAGGAGGGTCAAATGATGGAGCACAGGAGGAAAAAACGTCTAACGAAACACGAAGTCGATTATTCAGAAAACCTAGTGGATAAACGGCTACGCATGGAAGAATTAGACCTGGTTGTGCCGTTTACGATACAACCAAGGATAAAGAACGTGCCGGTTGCTTCTGGTGTATCGGCTATAAAAGATGCCGCTGTGGCCTTGAGCTTGGCCTCCTCCATTTCTCTATCGGTTGACAGAGCAACCTTTAGGGCAGAGCCTGATCTGCTGTCCATCGCATTAGCCACTCAATTGGCGATATTGGTACATGATCCTTGTTTATATTGGTACAAAAGAAAATTTTTATATCAGCTAACTTACTGATTCCTTGTTTTGTAGGCGACGGGAAGGATAGCTAAGATTGGTCGTCGCCAGCATGACGCTATCGAACAAATCGGCTTTCTCACAACCGAGGTGGAAAACAAAAGGGCAAGATAGCAGAGGCCTCTCTCAGAGCCGAGTCTGAGGCCATGAAAGCAGCGAAAGAAAGAGTGAGGGCCAATACAAAGCAGATAAGGCCAAGACTGCTGACCAACTGAGATTGGCCGCCAAGGAAAGGGCGAACGCAAGTGAAGAAGCGCTCAAATTGGCCAACGAGACGATTGCCAAGCTGGATGCTAATTTGGAGGAGTCGAAGAGGACGACGGCACATGCCGAATCTGAGATTTCCAAGTCATTCCAAGCTGGCAAGGATTCGGCCTTGAAGAACTATGTAGAGGAAGTGCCTAACTTCAAGAACAGGAGGTTCAAACACGACTGGCTCAAAGCCTTAGCTGTCGCTAAAGTGGTATCGGAGAAGCCGATTCCGTACGAGCTGGTAGACGTTGAGCTGCTGGAGTCTGACCCTAAAGACTGACCTAGGGTCAAAGTATTTTTCATTTTGTTTTGGTATCGTGTGTATGTAGGTTTTATTAGATTTGTTAGATTTTTGACTATTTATTTTTGTGAGAAGCTAACTTAGGGTAGTTTTCATTTGTAAAATGACTTTTGTTGGTACTCAGTTTATGAATGAAAATTGCCTTTGCCTTTCTGCCTGATGCATGTGCTTGTTAACGGCTAAGTAAGATGTAAAAACATGAAATGAGATGAATGGAACAAACTACTGAATTAATCCAGCGCTAAAATAACTGCATAGCACTGTGACTTAGCCGAATAGATTAGTGAATATGCCCTTGCCCCAGCAAATTGATGAACAGGAGCACCGGACAACGGTAGTTCTCGGATTGGCTGGGGCACAGGAACATTTCGGCTGAATAGTTTAATGAATATGCCCTTGCTCCAGCAAATTGATGAACAAGGCCGCCAAACAATAGCAGTTCAGGGATTGGCTGGGGCACAGAAACATTTTGGCGCATAGCTTTGATATTTAGGCCGAATAGATTAATGAATCTACCCTTGCTCCAGCAAATTGAATGGGACCGCCGAACAACAGCAGTTCAGGGATTGGCTAGGGTAGAATAACATTTCGGCACACTTTGATATTTAGGCCAAATAGATTAATGAATCTGCCCTTACTCCAGCAAATTAATGAACAAGACCACCGATCAACGTCAGTTCACGAATTGGCTGGGGCACAGTAACATTTTGGCTCATAGCTCTGATATTTAGGTCGAATAGATTAATGAATCTGCCCTTGCTCCAACAAATTAATGAACATGACCGCCGATCAACGTCAGTTCACGAATTGGCTGGGGCACAGTAACATTTCGACGTATAGCTCTAATATTTAGGCTAAATAGATTAATGTATCTGCTCTTGCTCCAGCAAATTAATGAACAAGACCGCCGATCAATGTCAGTTCGTGGCACAGAGCATTGAAGGGAACGCTTTGGGAACATTGCACCCGCGATTAATAAGAAGAGTGGGGGCTGCGTTTGTTTAGGGTCTATATTGGTGTCCAAATTTGGCAGATCACAGGAGGAAGAAGAGTAGTGGGTTTGAACTAGATGTCTAGAAGACTATTCTTCAACAGCAAATGAGAGGGTAAGACACTGGCTGAGCTGGATTCAGCGATGAATTGAGGTAGCAAATCATTACGAACGGGAAATAGGACATCGGGGGAGCGCGAAAGGCGCCATTCTCTACTTCGTCGAAGCAGGTCACCTAGGAAAGAAAGGCAACAGTGAGGGAACTCCCCTCGCTCGCGAAGTGAGACCAGTGGGGCACCACGCCCGTTGAGCTTTTCAGTCTTCGTGGGGAACAAACAGATGACAGAGGCGGATTCAATCATCCGCGATCCAAACGTGGCAGTTTAATTCGGCCGACAGATTTTTCCACCGGAAGTCCAGAAGTCGATGGTTGGGCGACTTGATTTTGAAGTTTTTCGGGAGGGCATCCATGGACCGGTTAAAGGGCTATATACTTCATATGAAATCAGCATGCGTCTCTGGGCCACATGGCGGGAGATTGAGCAGAAAGATGAGCACATTTAGAACTTAGAGGCGCGCGTAGAGAGAGCTAAGTGAGAACTAAAACAGGCAAAAGCTGCAAGACATCATTCGGCAGGTCAAGGTAACTTGATTGTAGAGGAAAGGGTGACCCAACGGCTTTAAACCAGGCCATTGCCGACCGAGATACGGTGAGCATGTTCATTAAAGAAGCGATAAGGACAAAAGCCTATGAAGAGGGATTTTTTGACGGTCGGAAGATTGGTATAGAGAAGACGGAGGAAAAGCTGGCCGAAGAGGTCTACCAATACAAAAATCGTGGATTCAAGCATGGGTGGACCAAGGCTCTAGAAGCAGTGGGCATTGATTCAGCGTCACCTCTTTATCAGAGTTATAATTTTCCCTTTGTGACTCTCGAAGCCGAGAAGACTGATGACGAGGACGGTGCCGAATAATATATTTCTCTTCAATTTTTTTTTTTTTTTTTTTTGTTTAACACATGTATTTAATGAAACAGATCAAAGATATGCATGACCTATTACAAATTTGATGCGAATTATGTATTTACAATCTATTGAATGAAACATCTTATTTTGAATGTCTCTATATTGTTTCAATTGTTGTTCGTAAATTAAGTCATGGACATCGATTACTGTTAGTCGCGTTTCCGGCGGCCAACTGCGATGTCGACGAAGTGCTCCAATTTCGGATGTTTATTCAGCCCAACCGTGACATACACGAAAGGGGCTCCGAATTCAAAGGCTTTTATCTTGGCCAATCGTGTTATCCACGAAGGACGCTCCGAATCCGGAGGATTATTCGGCCCAAACGTGTCACTCACAGATGGGGCTCCGAATTTGGAAGCTTTTATTTTGGCCAATCGTGTTATCCATGAAGGGCGCTCCGAATCCAAAGGCTTATTCGGCCCAAACGTGTCATTCACGGATGGGGCTCCGAATTCGGAGGCTTTTATTTTGGCCAATCGTGTTATCCACGAAGGGAGCTCCGAATCCGGAGGCTTATTCAACCCAAACGTGTCATTCACGGATGGGGCTCCGAATTCAGAGGCTTATATTTTGGCCAATCATGTTATCCACGAAGGGCACTCCGAATTCAGAGGCTTTTATTTTGGCCAATCGTGTTATCCACGAAGGGCACTCCGAATCTGGAAGCTTATTTGGCCCAAACGTGTCATTCACGGATGGGGCTCCGAATTCGGAGGCTTTTATTTTGGCCAATCATGGCATCCACGAAGGGCGCTCCGAATGCGGAGGCTTTTGATTTACCGAACTAAATTTCATATAGCAATGAAATAAGAGGCCATGCATTGTAAAAGTGAAAGTTGTACACGGCGAACATTCAAAACAAGTTATCATGTCCCACAAGTCGGGCTAATGATAAAATTTACGCAAATGCGTGGAATTCCAAGGATGTGGCAAATTTCTCCCAGACATGTCTTTGAGCCGATATGCCCCTGTAGACACCCCATTTTTGACCGTCCTCAAGACTTGGACGTCATCGTTTGAACACTCGATGATCATCCATGCTCGTGTTCGTTTTGAGTTCCTGAAGGTCTCGGCTGCGCGTCTTGCCTTAGAACCTCTCAACTTGTTTGTTTTGTGCTTGGTTTTGGACCAAGGGCTTGTGTAGACACCCCATTTTTGACCGTCCTCAAGACTTGGACGTCACCATTGGAACACTCGGTGATCATCCATGTTCGTGTTCGTTTTGAGTTCCCGGAGGCCTCGGCCGCGCGCCTTGTCTCAGGATCTCTCAACTCGTTTGTTTTGTGTTTGGTTTTGCGCCAAATGCTTGTGCTTTTGCTTTGAGGGGCAGGGAATGGCTTGTTGACCATCCCCACACCCCACCGGCCTTCCCTTTGCCTCACCGGCCATTCATTGTTTCCACCGGCCATGGTTTCTTGATACCATTGGCCGGTCGGCACTTTATGTGGCCGGCCGGCACTTTGTTTGGCCGGTGACCTCTTCTGCTGGCCGGTATGCACCTTTTACACCCTTCAGGCATGGTGCATGCCAGTTGTGCCAGCTGGAATGCACCAACACTCTTCCCCGTGCATAGTGTGGTTGTTATGCACCTTTTGCACCCTTTTGGTCTAGCTTCTTGAGGAAGTTTGACCCTTTGTCAAAGCTTCCTCAAGAAGCTTGCCAGCTGTCCTAGCTTCCTCCAGAAGCCTTGACCTTCTTGCCCCCTTTGCCCCTTTTTAGTTTAGCTTCTTGGAGAAGCTTCAAAACATCTCCCTTGTCTATTTAAGGACCCCTCCTCCTCCATTGTCAAGGGTTGAACAAAAAAAACCAGAGATATACATATACATATCTGTCATATACATTCTCTCTCTATATCTCCCTCTCTCCCATCCTGTGTGTGTGTTTGGAGGCCTAAAAAGTGTGTTTTTGCCTTAGTTTTGCACTAAGACACACACCATTACACCATACTGTAGACACCCCGTTTTTGACCGCCCCGAAGACTTGGGCGCGACTGATGTTTTGGTCGATGTTGAGAGATGTGCAGGCCACAGGTTCAGTTTCTTTGGCAAGAAGAGAGGCAAAACTTTCCAAACACTTTGTTTAAGGGTTTGGAGTTCAAGAAAAGAGGAAAGAGGGAAGAAAATAGGTTTGGGAGAAGTTCGACATGAATCCGGTAGAAGCGAGTCGCGCAGCCCTCGCTGAATCAGGCCCATTCATCCGCATACTTGGAGTTAAGCTATGAGGCCACCACCATTTGAAAGAAGACTTCCGGGGCTTCATTTTTGGTTCAAGAATCTCCTACATCCAAGTCCGGGTGGAGGAGATATGACTGGTTAAGCAGGGGATCAGTCCGGTTGGATCAAGTCTGCGCGGCTTCACGAAAAGGGCATAACTTTTTGCACAGGAGGAATTTTAAGGCAAGGTTTGCGCCATTGGAAAGCTAACTTCCGGGGCTTCAATCTGGACTTCCACCGGCACTTGGTGACCTTACCGGCTGCCCACCGGCACTCCATTGTGCCGACCGGCCAGAATAAAGTGCAGGTCGGCACTATATTGTGCCGACCGGCCATTTATTGTGCCGATGACCGTTTTTGCTGGCCGGTTTGCCCCTTTTGACCCTTGCAGACATGGTGCAGGCCAGCTGTGCTAGCTGGGATGCACAGAATCAGATACACGTGCATGCATGTGCATATTTTGCACCATTTTGAGCCTTGAACCCCCTCCTTTGCACCCTTTGCTCAAGGCTTCTTGGGGAAGCCTTGACCCCTTTGTCTTGGCTTCCTCAAGAAGCCTACCAGCTGTCCAAGCTTCTTGAATAAGCTTTGGCCCCCCTTGACCCCTTTTGAATGACTTAGCCTCTAAGTCTTGGCTTATACTTGCCTATATAAGCATGCCCCCTCTCCATTGCTCAAGGGTTGGAGACTTTGGAACAAAAAACCAGAGAAATATATGTATATCTGATATATACATATACATCCCTCCATCTCTCAATATATCTCTCTCATTCCACCTCCAAACACCCTTGATCTTGGGCTATTTCTTCACCACCACCTAGCACCACCACCACCACTCCATTTCCAGCACATTGGAGGTCATTTTCAGAGGCTAGGAGTTTATTTTCTTGGATCAAAACCTGCTGGTTCATTGGTCTTCAAGGGTAAGTGTCTATTTCCCTCAAACTAGCATTTTCTTGGTTCATATCTAAGCCATAGTTGCATGTATTTTTGAGCTTCGATGTAAACTACAAAGTTACTTTTTTTTGAGCCCTTCTTCAACATTGAAGAAGGGCTCAACACTGTTGGGGGTCTCCATGTGGTACTTACCATTATACCCCCTCTTTGGCCCCCATTTTTGCATGCTTTGTTAGCCTACCATGCTTCTGTTTTTGGGTCTTCGACAGGCTTGAAAAAGGTCTTAGTTTGACCCCCTCTACATGTCTCATGAAGGGTGTTTGGCTGTTTGGTGCATCCTTTTTGTACTTCATGTTATACCCCTTTGTGGGCCTTAATCTTGCATTGCATTTTGAGTATGTGTGCATACTGTTTTGGGACTTGTTATCTACTGTAAATGTTCATATTTTTGGTCCCTATTCAGTGTTGTAGAAGGACATTTTTCTGTTTGAGCATTGTATCTATCACTTGCCTCATTGCCTCCCTTGAGAGCCATTTTTTTGCATGCCATGTTACTCCCACTTGTGCTTGCTGTCTTGTCATGCTTTGTACTATGAACATGCTTGTTTTGGGACTGTCTAGTTTCTGTCTTCATACTTCATGTTCATATCTTGCATATTTGGCATAGCTATAGGCCATTTCGGGTGCTAAAATTCATGTTTCGGGACTACTCCGTGCATCGGGTGTACTTTGGCCATGATTCGGGCTGTTTCGCCCCTCATTTAGCTACTAAAATTCCATTAGCATGTTTGCATATCATTTGCCATGCCATTTCATGCCTTTACGCCATTGCCTCGGTTTGCGTGCCCGTATGCACGCATTTCGAGGCACTTCATTTTCATCTCACGGCCTCTTATGTGAGTGTGGCTGAGGTCCACTCATGTTAGTATAAGTCCCTATTGCATTGCATATGCCATTTTAGTCCCATTGCATTGCGTATGCCATCTCCTCGGTTTGCGTGCCCGTACGCACGCATTTCGAGGCATCTCATTTTCATCTCATGGCCGCTGATTTTGGCATGCTTGCGAGTTACCCGTGTTAGTTTAAGACCACCATTGTATGTTTTGTTGCATGCCATACTTGTTAGTTTAGGTTGTGTGCCTAATACATATTGCATGTTTGTATACTTGCCTTTATGTTCATGTTGCATGTTTAGTTCACATGTTTAGGTTGCATTTGGCATGCATGTCTTGCCTCCTGAATCACCATGATAGAGGTTGGGCCTCTTGTTTGTTTGTATGCATTTCATTTGATATCAAAGTTGCTAACTTGGCTTTCGGGCCATCATGCATTGAAATGCGTGATTGATGGCCCGGGGGTCGAGGGCCATGCTCCCTTGAGTCCATTGCATGATAGGGAGTGTGTCCATGCATACATTTGCCTAGAAATTCTATGCTATGCACTGCTGGTTTGCTGTTTGCTGTCAAAACTGTCTCCTGCAGGAATTTAGTGCCGACCGGCACTCTTTAGTGCCGACCGGCAATCTTTTTGTGCCGATAAGCTCCCCAGCAGCCGGTGGTTATTTCCTCTAGCCGGTGGTGCACTGCAGTGAATTTGGAAGGTGTTCTGGGACTCTGGCAATTTTCCAGGGAGGCAGGACAGTGAAACAGAGGCAGCAGTGGTGCGGTGTGGGCTTTCCGGGCAAGTTGGATCGAGCATGCATCATTCGCGCATCCCGAGACAGGGCTGAGGCCCCTTTTCCTTTATTCATTTGGTTTAATTTGGTAGCTAGAATTCTGTAATAATTTATTTATTCGTTTATTTTTCTTGGACTGTATTATTATTTTGGTCCCTCCGAGCGAGGGCAAGATTGTAATAAGTGTGTGTGAGTGGTGTGCATGTCTTCCAACCCCCACTTCTTTCTCCCTTTTATTTACCTGCTTATGATGGTAGATTAGGGCATATTTATTTTAGCATACCTTATGCTATGCATGCGTGCATCCATGCATTTGTTGACATGCATCGGGCTCGGCACATCATACAAACTGCATCGTATTTTCAATTCCCAAATTGAATACGTGATAGTTGTAGCATTTCACATGCCATGTCTAGGATAGCCGAGTCTGCCTAGATTACATCTTTGCATGTGTTGCATTAGACATTTCAGTCTGCTTAGGTCCATGCATGGATTTCTAATAAGCTTCTGTTTTGGCTTGGAGTACTAGGTGAGCTTTTATGCTTTAGCATATCGCATGTGTGTGAATGTTGCCATAATAGCATGCTTACCATGAGGCTAAGTGCTTATGTGATATAACTGCATGAATGCCTGTGGATGGAGGTTGAATTACCTAAATTGGGACAATACATTAAAACTGTGAGTTTTAAAGCCCACTAGATAGTGGCAAAACCTGCATTTTAGCCTACTTGTGAGTAGCAAATCATTTTCAAAACAAACATGTGGTGTTTTGTTCCAACTTAGGCGATTTGGTCTATACTTGTTTGCTGTGCGCATATATAGTAATTCTAGGCTAATAACCGGAATAAGAATGCATAAAGTTTTCAAAATCGGATATCACGGTTAGTAGAGGCCGGTCTTCGGACCGGGCGAAAGGGGGTGCTCATAGCTGACCTTCCCCGATCGTACCCAAGCTCCCGAGCCGAGACATTTGGTGATGACGGACACGTGGCCTTCAGCACCGAGTCAGGGTTTCCTAAATTTCCCATTAAAAAATATTTAGGTGGCGACTCTGTAATCTGGCAAAGCAGTCCATGTTTGGCACTACTTTTCAAAAAATCTGTTTTTCTTCAAAATGATTTGCCAGAGTTGGACTCTTTGGTTCAGATTTAGAACCACAACACACAAAAATCGAGTCCGAACTATAGCCGAGGTCCCCCGCGGACGTGCTACAGTTTCTGGCGACTCCGCTGGGGATTTTAGAGAGCTTGACTCGAACTCGTGATATCCTGTTTTGACTACACTTATGTGTTTCTTTGCATTGCATGTGCATTGGTGCGCCTAGGACACCGTGTTGGCCATCTGCTATTCCTGAACGGTTTGCTGGAGGCTTGTCTTGTCAAGGCATGACCATAAGGCTGACCGGTTGCGGGCTCTGCCAGTATGGGAACACAACCCCCGGTTTTACCGGGGCACCCTTTTTGACCATTCGACCTAGTGCATATTCGGAATCCATAGTGACCATTCCAAACTAGGACAGGTGGCTTACCCGATGATAGGTTGTTTGAAACCGCTGCGTGTGTAGTGAAACCCTAGCTCCTGACAAAATAGGACAGGGAAACCCTACCCCAACATAGGGGTGTATTGGCTCTCATTTACCTGTTATGTGCTTTTAGAGTGTATCTCTACAGGGAATGCATATACCAGTTTGCGAGTCTGGGTATCCGGCCTGAGGGCACCAGTATCAATGTTTTTGAAAATCAGTTATATCTGCAGGTATCAGATTCAGATTTGGGGCAGTGATTTCGGGGAACAGTGATCAGTAATAGAATACAGTCGTTCAGCTTTGCTCATATCCGTTCCAGTGAAGTTGAGCTGAGATGCTGTCTGTTTTCTCTTTTGCTAGGTAGTCTTGGAACCATAGCTTCAGAAGGCTCCAATATCCCCCGAGGTTCATTGGATTTGTGCTGATAGACTTTGTCAGGTCAGAAACTCAGTTCAAGGGTAAGCAGGGCCAGAGAAGGCTAGTCAGGCACAGACCACCAGTATAACAGCTACCAGATCAGTGATCTTTGAGCAGTCGGGTTGAGATTTTCAAGCCTACTGCAGACACAGATATACCGGTTGCTCAATTAGATCAGGACAATATGTCGAGTCTGGAAGAGATGGTGCGCCAACTCCAGGATAGTATGAAAGCCATACAACAAGATGCTGTCCGTCAATCTGAATTCACCAAGCAACAGGCTGTGGTCATAGCCCAACAGGCAGAGACAATTGCCAGGTTAGAGCAGCAAGCCGGGGGATCTGCTTCGCATCAGGCTCCTCCCCCACCAAGGGTTCCGATACCTGAGGAGACGCCAAATGTCCAAAATGTCCAAGAGGATACAGGCCTTCCAACAGGGCCAGCTCCGCCCTCGATTCTACCGCAACTATCCAAGGCGCCCACGCCTATCAATGTACCGGACTCTCCCTTTGAGTTCGAGACGGATCCCACAGCACTGAAGTTGAGCAAGCTTGAAAAGCTGTTCAAGAAATCCCAGGGAGTCAAGACCATCCCTGACATTGAAGATGGATACACAGACACAGCTGTGACATTGCCAGACAGGTTCAAGATGCCTCACATCGACCGTTTTGACGGGTCAGGAGATCCCATGGTCCACCTGAGTTTGTTTTCAGATGTTCTGCGCCCGATGGGCTTGACAAGATTACAGAAGCTCTCCCTCTTTAGCAGGACCCTGTCGGGTATCGCGGCCATCTGGTACGCCAAATTAGAGGACTCAGTGAAACGAAGCTGGGAGGAGATGTCCAAGGCCTTCGTCGCACAATATTCATACAATACCCAGATCGAGATCACAACCCGTGATCTTGAGACAACCAGGCAAGAGCCGAAAGAGGGCTTCTCTGACTTTGTAACCCGTTGGAGAGCCAAAGCTTCTTCGATGACCACCAGGCCGGTCGACAAGGACCAGATACGGATGATTGTGCGCAATCTCCAACCCAGGCTGATGCAGAAGATGATTGTCCTCCCCCTACCCACCTTTGCAGACCTCCATGAGATTGGGGTACAAATCGAGGACGCTATAAAGCAGGGCCTCATTGACCAGGAAAAGGAGCAGCCCAGGAGGGCGTTTACCCGCAGTTCAAATGCGACCACCAGTGGTGATGCAGCTGCAAGATCTTCTGAAGTGGGCATGGTCACCACCACCACATCAAAAACAGCTACCCTATTCACCGGTGCGTCCGGAAGTAGCTCACAGAAAACCAAATATCCACCTCGAGTCAAGAGGGTTTTTACCCCACTTCATATGCCTTTGTCAAAGGCTCTAGAGGTTTTAATCCGGAAAGGACATCTGAAACCATTGGAACAACGGCCTTTACCTGATCCTCTCCCTTCAAAGCATGACCGGACTAAGTACTGTGCGTACCATCAACAAACCGGTCATGAGACCGATAGCTACTTTCGTCTGCGTCATGATGTACAAGATTTGTTTGACAACAACGTCATCACCGCACCAGCTCAATAAGGTCTATCATCACTGGATCAGTGAACTTGGGGGATAGTATGAATGTGTGATCGGGGGATGAACCACCTGCGGGCGGTACTCAGTTTACTCCAGACGTGGGAATGGCACGCACTGTTTTGAGCAGTATGCAAATACTAGTTTTTGTACTTTCTGGCTTGGGTATTGAGCCAGTTTTATTGTTTTGTTTAGAGTCTGTCTCTTTGTTTTGAGTCAGTCTTTTTGGTTAAGGTCTGTCTTGTTGTATCGAGTCAGTCCTGTTATGTAGGAGTCGGGTGATTCCGGGGGTGTTACCTCGGACATCACCATTTTGTTTTGTGTTTGTCTTTTCAAACTTTTGAGTCTGTTTCTGCCTTGGAGCCAGTTACACCAGAAGATTTGAATGGAACAGCAGTGATTTTCACACTCTTGTGTTTGTATCTGCCATGTGCTCGTTGTGCCAGAAATTCTAAATGAGATGACAGTATTTGATAAGAACTCTGTCTTTTCTGTGCCTTGAAATTATTGCATTGACCTAAGTTTTTCAAAACCTTTTTGAACACTGCGGTGAAAACAAAGAGGGAGGAATTCCTCGGGATTTGCAAAACTTTGATCAAATTGAGAGAAAGAGAGGCGTGCTAAGCCATTAATGAATGAAATCATGCTTGTTAGTGTGAGTACTGAGAAGGACCCTAGCTTGATCCAGATTGGTCCTACACTGTCTTCAGCGCGAGCGATTTGTCGCTTTCTTAAAAACTTTCAAAAAAATGTTTTGCGCGGTCCTGCAAAGACATGTGTGGAATCGCTCTTGAGATTGTGCAGCTTAGGATCGCTCTCGGCCTCGAGACTCAACCCCTTTGCTTTCAAACCTTGAACTGGCATTCAGAATGTTCAACGGTCGACCACAATGTAAGGCCTGTATGGCCAGATCCAAAGCAGCCCATAAATTAGAGGCAAGAAAGTCAGATCAAGAAAATCAAATGTCATCAGAAGAAGCTTGTGAAGCTAGAACATAAGCCCCCCGAACTAGGGGCAAAAATGTCAGATGCGCTCGAAGAGTCAAACAGGAGTCACCAAGTTCCTATTCACAACACTAGGGGCAAATTCAGTCCCCCCATTGGATAGACTCCTGCATCGTCAGCGAACAGCAGCCTTTCTCCTGGATTCAGATGACTTCGGGATCTCAAACCATTCAACATGGACAAAGCTACACTTTTACCCTTTGAGAGGCTCGCTGGGCCGAAAACCCGGAAGGGCGACCCAGGCAAAAGTTAGAGCGAAGAAAAGAATGAAAAAAGAAAAAAGAGAAAAAAAATTCAAAGATACAAAAATGCAAAAAAGAAAAGAAAAGAAAAGAAAAATGCAAAAAAAAAAAAAAAGAAGAAAAAGAAAAAAATGATGAAAAATGAAAAAATTGAAAAGAAAGAAGAACAAAGCTCGCAAGGTCGAAAACCTGCAACAGGCGCCTTGGCAAAAGTTAGAGCATAAAAAGGAGAGGTTAATACCCGAGTGTACCTTAACCCCGAACTACGTAAGGCTTGATTCCCATGTTTGGGATACGTAGGCAACTTCACTCTGAAGTCCAGCCGTAAAATATTTCAAATTCGACTGTGTCCATGTAATGGTTTTGACCATCCTTGCCTTCTCTGTATCTGAGAGTTTGGTCGCAATCATCGCTCTGAGGACTGACTACAATGCGCTGCGGTGCCATTCAAACAGGGGCAACTTTCCATTGCCATTCAATGCGCTGCGGTGCCATCCAAACAAGGGGCAACTTTCCGTTGCCATGAAGTGTCCTTCAGACAAGGGGCAATTTTCCATTGCTTATGGATCCGAGGTTGCACATCTCAAGAGTAGGTTCCGTGCTTGTTGAGCATTGGCCGTTTGCAAAAACACTTTTTGAGAATTTTTATTGAGGTTGACTAATTTTCTCGAAAATTGTTCCATCTTTTCCAAAAACTGGACCATTTCTTGGACCCAAAAAAGGAAAATTTTCAGTGCTCATGGCCTGACTTGCATGATTTCAAATCAAAAATCGAACAAGCATGTTAATCTAACTTTCATGTTAGTCAAAATTGTTTTAAAACCAAAAAAATGGTCAAAATGATGAACTAGGGGCACAGTTGAGTCAGGTGTTCTGTCTTTTCCCCATCATCAACATACTTGCCAAGAAGGGCACTCCACCTGCCAGAATAGGGCACAACTGAAGTCAACAACAAAGGGCTGAAAGCTCTCTCGTCCTCCAAGCAGCGAGGTATCAAGCCATGTGCGAAGCATAAATTGGAATGGGGCGAGATGTTCCACTTCCTCATCTGGACAGATCTAACCACGTCCAAACTCCCTAGCAGGGCATCATCAACCGATGTTAGCTGCAGATTTGCTACACACCCAGTTGTGGCACAACCTCTCTGTGGGAAAGTTCACTACTGTGTGCGGAAGAAAAAGAATCTAGCAGAATGCTAGAGGCGAGAGCCCGCAACTTCTTGTCTATCTACCAACCACTCTGGGGAGGGATAAAAAATGAGAGATTGAAGAATAGAGAGATGTGCGTTGAGAGAAAAAGTGAGAAAAAGGCTTTTTCAGAAAAACAGAGCTTGAGGGCCGAGTGATGTGAGAATCACAAATGAGAAAGGGTGGGAAATAATACCCGGTGAAACAGGCTCCCTGTGCACGTCTGTGTGTCGTGTCCTTTGTTTCGTTTTATCTCGATTCTTGTTTTGAGTCGTTTCGAGTGTCAATAGATGTGTTTAGGTTGTTTACCTTTGTTTTCTTTTGTTGAGTCTTTTTCGCTGTGTTCAGTCGTAGGCTCAATACCCGGTTAAGAACTCATCTCTCAATTTCAAAACAAACAAAAAAAAAATCATCTTGTGCTCAGAGTGTTGTGCCATTCTCCACATTTGTGCAAAACAGATTTGTTCTTTCATAAAACTGCAGGGCCATCCCCGATAAGTGTGAACAGTAAAACCAGGACCTATTTGAAGCTATGTGGTTCAGGACTGCAAAGTAAAAGCAAAAGAGGAAAACGTCGGGTATCTGAGTTTGTTTCAACTTCAGTAAGTTCCGAGACTACATCCCGTGTGTACCTCTTCAGGCCTTGCCAATGCTCCGAAGTATGAGTGTACCTCTACCTCATACTCAAGATCAAGTCTGCTTCAAGCCAGAATAGTGTATCAATTACACTCTCATTCCCTTAGTGTATCAATCACACTTCATTCACTTTGAGTATCTATCACACACGTTCATTTGCTTCATTCAGTGTATCTAACACACTTTAGTTGCCTTAGTGTATCAATCACACTCCATTCACTTCGTGTATCTATCACACATAGTCATTTGCTCCACTTTGTGTATCAATCACACTCTATTTGCTTCATGTATCTGTCACATGTTTATTTAGTGTATCAATCACACTTCTCTCATTTTGTGTATCAATCACACACATTCTCATTTTATGTATCTATCACACCCATTCTCACTTTAGTGTATCAATCACACACTTTATTGCATTCAGTGTATCAATCACACACTTTATTGCAAGTGTATCAATCACACACTTCATTGCATTCAGTGTATCAATCACACACTTCATTGCATTCAGTGTATCAATCACACACTTCATTTCATTCAGTGTATCAATCACACACTTCATTGCATTCAGTGTATCAATCGCACACTTCATTCACATTTGGTATATCAATTATACTCCTGTTCACTAAGTGCATCTATCACACTTCGTGTTCACTTTTAGTATATCAATCATACTCCTGTTCACTGAGTGCATCTATCACACTTCGTGTCCACCTTTAGTATATCCATCATACTCCTGTTCACTGAGTGCATCTATCCCACTTCGTGTCCACCTTTAGTATATCAATCATACTCCTGTTCACTAAGTGCATCTATCCCACTTTGTGTTCACTTTTAGTATATCCATCATACTCCCGTTCACTAAGTGCATCTATCACACTTTGTGTTCACATTTAGTATATCAATCATACTTGTTCACTAAGTGCATCTATCACACTTTGTGTTCACCTTCAGTATATCCATCATACTTGTTCACTAAGTGCATCTATCACACTTTGTGTTCACTTTTAGTATATCCATCATACTTTGTTCACTAAGTGCATCTATCACACTTCGTGTTCACATTTAGTATATCAATCATACTTTGTTCACTTAGTGCATCTATCACACTTTGTGTTTGCCTTTTGTGTATCCATCACACTCATTCACTTAGTGCATCTATCACACTTTGTGTTCACCCTTTGTGTATCCATCACACTGTGCTCACCACACTCAGCTACTGTATCTATCACATTATGCTTCATGTAGTGTATCTATCACGTGCTCACTTTGTGTATCAATCACACACGCTTACTTTGTGTATCAATCACACGCTCGCTTTGTGTATCAATCACACACTTTCTCTTTATGCATCTATCACACTATGCTCACCTTGTGTATCTATCACACTTTGCTTCATACAGTGCATCCATCACACTGCACTCACCTTGTGTATCTATCACACTTTGCTTCATATAGTGTATCCATCACACTCGCTTCACTTTGTGTATCTACCACACACGTTCACTTTTTGTATCTATCATATGCTCCCTTTGTGTATCCATCACACACATTCGTTTAGTATATCTATTACGTATTCGCTTAGTGTATCAATCACACTTTATTCATATAGTGTATCCATCACACTCTCTTCACTTTGGTGTATCCATCACACATGTTTGTCCACTTAGTGTATCCATCACACTTCGTTCACTTTGTGTATCTAACGCACATGTTCGTGAGAATTGCATAATTTTCTTACATCCTTTCTACATGAGATGTAGTTTGGTTCATGTCTACTTGCTTGCATAGCATTCGCTTAAAATGTTGCATTTATAATTGCTTCATTACAGCATCTTTTGCATGATCATAAGTTATGCACTTGCATTGTGCATCACTTTGCATCCTGCCCCTGAACTACGCTGGTTTGATTCCTTGCAAAGGGATACGTAGGCAGCCTGCGGGCACAACCATTTATGCATCTATATTTTGTTTGTCCAAGTCTTCGGCCTTGTCAAAAATGGGTCGTCTCTGGGCTTTGACATTCACTCCCGTCATTGTTATGACTTTCGAGTTCTGTCAAAGAGGGGCAACTGTAGACACCCCGTTTTTGACCGCCCCGAAGACTTGGGCGCGACTGATGTTTTGGTCGATGTTGAGAGATGTGCAGGCCACAGGTTCAGTTTCTTTGGCAAGAAGAGAGGCAAAACTTTCCAAACACTTTGTTTAAGGGTTTGGAGTTCAAGAAAAGAGGAGAAGAGGAAGAAAATAGGTTTGGGAGAAGTTCGACATGAATCCGGGTAGAAGCGAGTCGCGCAGCCCTCGCTGAATCAGGCCCATTCATCCGCATACTTGGAGTTAAGCTATGAGGCCACCACCATTTGAAAGAAGACTTCCGGGGCTTCATTTTTGGTTCAAGAATCTCCTACATCCAAGTCCGGGTGGAGGAGATATGACTGGTTAAAGCAGGGGATCAGTCCGGTTGGATCAAGTCTGCGCGGCTTCACGGAAAAGGGCATAACTTTTTGCACAGGAGGAATTTTAAGGCAAGGTTTGCGCCATTGGAAAGCTAACTTCCGGGGCTTTAATCTGGACTTCCACCGGCACTTGGTGACCTTACCGGCTGCCCACCGGCACTCCATTGTGCCGACCGGCCAGAATAAAGTGCAGGTCGGCACTATATTGTGCCGACCGGCCATTTATTGTGCTGATGACCGTTTTTGCTGGCCGGTTTGCCCCTTTTGACCCTTGCAGACATGGTGCAGGCCAGCTGTGCCAGCTGGGATGCACAGAATCAGATACACGTGCATGCATGTGCATATTTTGTACCATTTTGAGCCTTGAACCCCTCCTTTGCACCCTTTGCTCAAGGCTTCTTGGGGAAGCCTTGACCCCTTTGTCTTGGCTTCCTCAAGAAGCCTACCAGCTGTCCAAGCTTCTTGAATAAGCTTTGGCCCCCCTTGACCCCTTTTGAATGACTTAGCCTCTAAGTCTTGGCTTATACTTGCCTATATAAGCATGCCCCTCTCCATTGCTCAAGGGTTGGAGACTTTGGAACAAAAAACCAGAGAAATATATGTATATCTGATATATACATATACATCCCTCCATCTCTCAATATATCTCTCTCATTCCACCTCCAAACACCCTTGATCTTGGGCTATTTCTTCACCACCACCTAGCACCACCACCACCACTCCATTTCCAGCACATTGGAGGTCATTTGCAGAGGCTAGGAGTTCATTTTCTTGGATCAAAACCTGCTGGTTCATTGGTCTTCAAGGGTAAGTGTCTATTTCCCTCAAACTAGCATTTTCTTGGTTCATATCTAAGCCATAGTTGCATGTATGTTTTGAGCTTCGATGTAAACTACAAAGTTGCTTTTTTTGATCCCTTCTTCAACATTGAAGAAGGGCTCAACACTGTTGGGGGTCTCCATGTAGTACTTACCATTATACCCCCTCTTTGGCCCCCATTTTTGCATGCTTTGTTAGCCTACCATGCTTCTGTTTTTGGGTCTTCAACAGGCTTGAAAAAGGTCTTAGTTTGACCCCCTCTACATGTCTCATGAAGGGTGTTTGGCTGTTTGGTGGTGCATCCTTTGGTACTTCATGTTATACCCCTTTGTGGGCCTTAATCTTGCATTGCATTTTGAGTATGTGTGCATACTGTTTTGGGACTTGTTATCTACTGTAAATGTTCATATTTTTGGTCCCTATTCAGTGTTGTAGAAGGACATTTTTCTGTTTGAGCATTGTATCTATCACTTGCCTCAT
Source organism: Camellia japonica (assembly GCA_030407325.1). Classification (NCBI taxonomy): domain Eukaryota; kingdom Viridiplantae; phylum Streptophyta; class Magnoliopsida; order Ericales; family Theaceae; genus Camellia; species Camellia japonica. Next base: position 6,348,771 of record JAPPVO010000019.1, on the reverse strand, counting down.
TGCCTCCCTTGAGGAGCCATTTTTTTGCATGCCATGTTACTCCCACTTGTGCTTGCTGTCTTGTCATGCTTTGTACTATGAACATGCTTGTTTTGGGACTGTCTAGTTGCTGTCTTCATACTTCATGTTCATATCTTGCATATTTGGCATAGCTATAGGCCATTTCGGGTGCTAAAATTCATGTTTCGGGACTATCCGTGCATCGGGTGTACTTTGGCCATGATTCGGGGCTGTTTCGCCCCTCATTTAGCTACTAAAATTCCATTAGCATGTTTGCATATCATTTGCCATGCCATTTCATGCCTTTACGCCATTGCTCGGTTTGCGTGCCCGTGTGCACGCATTTCGAGGCACTTCATTTTCATCTCACGGCCTCTTATGTGAGTGTGGCTAAGGTCCACTCATGTTAGTATAAGTCCCTATTGCATTGCATATGCCATTTTAGTCCCATTGCATTGCGTATGCCATCTCCTCGGTTTGCGTGCCCGTACGCACGCATTTCGAGGCATCTCATTTTCATCTCATGGCCGCTGGCCGCTGATTTTGGCATGCTTGCGAGTTACCCGTGTTAGTTTAAGACCACCATTGTATGTTTTGTTGCATGCCATACTTGTTAGTTTAGGTTGTGTGCCTAATACATATTGCATGTTTGTATACTTGCCTTTATGTTCATGTTGCATGTTTAGTTCACATGTTTAGGTTGCATTTGGCATGCATGTCTTGCCTCCTGAATCACACATGATAGAGGTTGGGCCTCTTGTTTGTTTGTATGCATTTCATTTGATATCAAAGTTGCTAACTTGGCTTTCGGGCCATCATGCATTGAAATGCGTGATTGATGGCCCGGGGGTCGAGGGCCATGCTCCCTTGAGTCCATTGCATGATAGGGAGTGTGTCCATGCATACATTTGCCTAGAAATTCTATGCTATGCACTGCTGGTTTGCTGTTTGCTGTCAAAACTGTCTCCTGCAGGAATTTAGTGCCGACCGGCACTCTTTAGTGCCGACCGGCAATCTTTTTGTGCCGATAAGCTCCCCCAGCCGGTGGTTATTTCCTCTAGCCGGTGGTGCACTGCAGTGAATTTGGAAGGTGTTCTGGGACTCTGGCAATTTTCCAGGGAGGCAGGACAGTGAAACAGAGGCAGCAGTGGTGCGGTGTGGGCTTTCCGGGCAAGTTGGATCGAGCATGCATCATTCGCGCATCCCGAGACAGGGCTGAGGCCCCTTTTCCTTTATTCATTTGGTTTAATTTGGTAGCTAGAATTCTGTAATAATTTATTTATTCGTTTATTTTTCTTGGACTGTATTATTATTTTGGTCCCTCCGAGCGAGGGCAAGATTGTAATAAGTGTGTGTGAGTGGTGTGCATGTCTTCCAACCCCCACTTCTTTCTCCCTTTTATTTACCTGCTTATGATGGTAGATTAGGGCATATTTATTTTAGCATACCTTATGCTATGCATGCGTGCATCCATGCATTTGTTGACATGCATCGGGCTCGGCATCATACATACAAACTGCATCGTATTTTCAATTCCCAAATTGAATACGTGATAGTTGTAGCATTTCACATGCCATGTCTAGGATAGCCGAGTCTGCCTAGATTACATCTTTGCATGTGTTGCATTAGACATTTCAGTCTGCTTAGGTCCATGCATGGATTTCTAATAAGCTTCTGTTTTGGCTTGGAGTACTAGGTGAGCTTTTATGCTTTAGCATATCGCATGTGTGTGAATGTTGCCATAATAGCATGCTTACCATGAGGCTAAGTGCTTATGTGATATAACTGCATGAATGCCTGTGGATGGAGGTTGAATTACCTAAATTGGGACAATACATTAAAACTGTGAGTTTTAAAGCCCACTAGATAGTGGCAAAACCGTCTTTTCTAAAAGCCCGCTTGAGAGTGGCAAAACCTGCATTTTAGCCTACTTGTGAGTAGCAAATCATTTTCAAAACAAACATGTGGTGTTTTGTTCCAACTTAGGCGATTTGGTCTATACTTGTTTGCTGTGCGCATAATATAGTAATTCTAGGCTAATAACCGGAATAAGAACGCATAAAGTTTTCAAAATCGGATATCACGGTTAGTAGAGGCCGGTCTTCGGACCGGGCGAAAGGGGGTGCTCATAGCTGACCTTCCCCGATCGTACCCAAGCTCCCGAGCCGAGACATTTGGTGATGACGGACACGTGGCCTTCGCACCGAGTCAGGTTTCCTAAATTTCCCATTAAAAAATATTTAGGTGGCGACTCTGTAATCTGGCAAAGCAGTCCATGTTTGGCACTACTTTTCAAAAAATCTGTTTTTCTTCAAAACGATTTGCCAGAGTTGGACTCTTTGGTTCAGATTTAGAACCACAACACACAAAAATCGAGTCCGAACTGTAGCCGAGGTCCCCGCGGACGTGCTACACATACTTCGACCTTAAAGGGCTTGGAGGGTTTGTTCTTGAGTTTTTGGACTGGTTTTGACCAGAGGAAGGTGGTTGATCTTGCTGTCCTTCAAGAGTTCTTCAAGGGTAACAATCTTACTTTAGTTTCCCCAATCTTGCACTAGTTTTTTTACCTGTCTTGCATGCTGATTTAGGATTTGTGTATAACTAAAAAAAGTCTTGTATTTTCATGCTTAAGATTCTTCATTAAGGTTGTTTTGGTGTTGGGGGTCGACCTCCCCTCTTAGGCCTCTTTTGGTCTCTTTTTGTGCTCTTTTGGCAAGCTTTGGTTATTCTTGTGTATTGGTCTTCTCACCACTGAAATCCAGTGGATTTTCAGTGGTGAAGAAGGAGGTTTGAGGTCTTGTATAGGGGAGGGACACCCCTCTCCCCTTTGTGACTCATTTATCCATGTTTTTGGCTCAATATGGTAGCATGCATGCTTAGTTGTTTATGACTCCATTTCAGAGGCTTTTTGGGTGTTTTGGGTTGTATTATATCTCTATTACATGTTGGTTTGTTGACGCTTAGCATGCATTTTGTACTTGCTTTGTGTTCCTTCATTTTGCCTAGAAATGTATCATGACATTTGACCACCATGCTCTCATGTTTTGACTTTCCTTTGTGAAGTTATTGGTCATATTTCTCCATGCTTGGGGTCTGTTAGGTGCTGGTTTGGTCATATTTGATATGCTTTATATGGCTCCTTAGCATTCTAGCATGTTGGCATTGGCTATGTGAATCATGAGCATGCTTGGGTTAGGTTGTTTAAGTGATTTGGGGTCATCTTACATGCCATTCCAGTCCCTAATTCATGCTTGTATGCCTGCACTTATCATCCCTTTCATGCCTTGAAGAATTTTTTTGTTGTGCCTTGAAAAGGGGCCATTGTACATGCTTAAGTGTTTAAGTTTTGGGCTGCCATATCGTGGGTTTTGGGGGGTCATTTTGCATATTGAAACTCTATTTTGTGTTGGAAAGTTCATGCCATGAGTGCTTGGGGTAGTTGTGGTAGAATGCCCCTTGTCTTGGACCTATTGGTGTGCATGTTTGCATAAGCATTGGCCCATCTTTTTGGGCATTTTGGCCACTGTTTGGAGGATGGACTGAGGTCTGCCCTTTGTGGTTTTAGGCCCATCATTGCATGGACATGTTGCATTGCTTTGAGGCTCATGCTTGCATAGTATCATACTTACATGTTTGCATAATGTTTAGCTAATTGCATCTCATACACTCATATGCGTATTTGACATGTTTATATCGCATTTGGCATGCTTTGCATATTAGCCTCATGTTGCATTTTTGAGCCGTATTTGCATACATGCATTGCATTGTTTGGTTTGGGGTGTCAAACCAAGCATGAGGATTGAGAAGCGTTCGTACTCAAAGTGACGTAACGCACCTCAATCTTCGGTCGCCAATGCCCTTGACCCCAATATGATAGGATGTTGGCTTTCATTTGTTTGTTGCATGCATTTTTACATTAAGTTGCAAATTTGGCCTCTTAGGCCATCATGCACCGAAATGCATAATTGGTGGCCCGAGGGTCGAGGGCCATGCTCCCTTGAGTCCATTGCATGATAGGGAGAGTGGCTATGCTCACATTTGCTTGAAATTCCATGCCATGCACTGTCTGTCCTTTGTTACTGTCAAAAAACAGGGTTCTGCAGGAATTTATGGCCAGCCGGCCATATATAGTGCCGACCGGCCATCAATGGCTGGCCGGTGATTCAAGTTTTGGCCGATACTCCAATTACTATGGCTGGTGGCCTTTTGTTCTGGCCGGTGGCAATCCGGAGCACTCAAGGAGTAATTCAAAGCAGGTCTGGAAGTTTGTATGATCCTCAGAGGGGCAGGGCAGTGTAAACAAAGGCAATAGTGCCATGGTAACAGGTTTCCGAGCAGTACGAGTCGAGCATGCATCATCCAAACATTTCGAAGGCGGGGCTGTAGCCATTTTAATTTTGCATTTAATTTGTTAATTAATTAGGCGTTTTGTAATATTTAATAGGCTAGGGTAGTCAATTATTTATTCGGTTTGTAATATTTATTCGGACCCTCCGAGCGAGGGCAATTGTGTAATAAGTGTGGGTGAGTGTGTGCATGTCTTCCAATCCCACGTCTTTCTTCCCTTTTATTTACCCGCTTATGATGGTAGACTAGGGCATATTTAAATTAGCATACCTTATGCTATGCATGCGTGCATCCATACATTTGTCTTACACGCACCGGGCTCGGTACATCATGCTAACTGCATTTGTATTTCAATTACAAGTTGAGTACTTGTTAATTGCAACATTTCACATGCCATCTTTAGGATAGCCGAGCCTATTGTAGTTGCATCTTGCATGTGTTGCATTAGCCATCTTAACATGAACTAGGATCATGCATATGATTGCTAACTAGTTTCTGTTTTGGCTTGGAGTACTAGGTGAGCTTTTTATGCTTTAGCATACCGCATGCGTGCGAATGTTAACATGACAGCATGCTTACCATGTGGCTAGATGCTTATGTGATATAAACTGCTTGAATGCCTGTGGGTGGAGGTCGAATTACTTGAATTGGAATAATACATTAAAACTGTGAGTTTTAAGCCCACTCGACAGTGGCAAAACCATCTTTTCTACGCTCTAACTTTTGCCAAGGCCGCCCTTCCGGGTTTTCAACCTTGCGAGCTATGTTCTTCTTTTCTTTTCAATTCTTTTCATTGCTTTTCATTTCTTTTCTTCTTTTTTTCATCTTTTTTTCATTCTTTGCATTTTTTCTTTTTTTGTACTTTTTCTTCTTTTTCTTGCTCTAACTTTTGCCTGGGTCGCCCTTCCGGGTTTTCGGCCCAGCGAGCCTCTAAAGGGTAAAAAGTGTAACAAGTCCATGTCAAATGGTTTTGAGATCTCGAAGCCATCTGAATCCAGGAGAATGGCTGCTGTTCGCTGATGATGTAGGAGTCCATCCAATGAGGGTTGAATTTGTCCCTAGTGTTGTGGATAGGAGCTCAATTGTCCTTCAGCAATACTTCCTTCTTTCCTCCCTTCTGGGATTTGGCATTCTTGCCAATCTTTGTTAGTTTACGAAATGTCCCAATTTTTGACTCTTCGAGCACATCTGACATTTTTTGCCCCTAGTTCGAGGGGTGCTCCTTATCCAGCTTTGCAAGCTTTCTTTTGATCATATCTGACCTTCTTACCCCTAGTTCAAGGGCTGCTTCGAATCTGGCCTGACGGGCCTCCTTTGTGGCTGACCGTTGAACGTTCTGAAACCATGTTCAAGGTTTGAAAGCAAGGGGTCGATTCTCGAGGCTGAGAGCGACCCTAGGCTGCACAATCTCGAGAGCGATTCCACACAGGTCTTCGCAAGACCGCGCAAAACATTTTTTGAAATCTTTTAAGAAAGCGACAAATCGCTCGCGCTGAAGACAATGTAGAACCAATCTAGATCAAGCCAGGATCCTTCTCAGTACTCACATTAACAAACATGATCTCATTCATTAAGGGCTTAGCACGCCTCTCCTTCTCTCAGTTGATCAAATTTTTGCAAATCCCGGGGAATTCCTTCCTCTTTGTTTTCACCACAGTGTTCAAAAGATTTTGAAAAACTTAGGTCAATACAATGACGTCAAAGCACAGAAAAGAGACAGTTTTTTTTTTTTCAAATACTGCCATCTTATTCAGAACTTTTGGCACAATTGGCACAAGGCAGAAGCAAACACAAGAGTGTGAAAATCGTTGCTGTTTCATTCAAAATCTGTTGGCACAACTGGCTCCAAGGCAGAAATAGACTCAAAAGAAAGGGAAAAGACAAACACAAAACAAGCAAGTGATGTCCGAGGCAACACCCCCGAAATCACCCGACTCTAACAAAACAGGACTGACTCGACATAACAAGACAGACCTAGGCTGACTCAGTACAAAAAGACTGACTCTATACAACATAACAGGACTGACTCAATACCGAAGTCAGAAAGTACAAAAACTAGCATTTACACAATGCTTAAAATAGTGCGTGCCATTCCCACGTCTGGAGTAAATCGAACGTCATCCACAGGTGGTTCGTGCCCCGATCACATGGTCACATTATCCCCCACAAGTTCACTAATCAAGTGCCGATAGACTTTGTAAGACTGGTGCGGCGATGACCTTGTTATTGATCAGATCTTGTATTTCGTAGCAAAGACGAAAGCACATGTCAGTGTCATGGCCAGTTCGCTGATGGAAGACACAGTAGTCAGCTGGGTTGTGTGAGAGAGGGAGGTTCTTTGGTAATGGCTGAGGCTCCAGGGGCTTCAGATGCCCCTTTTCGATCAGGACCCTTAGGGCCGTTGATAGAGACATGTACAATGAGGTAAACACCCTTTGGGCCCGAGGTGGGTATTTGGCTGTTTGCGAGCTAGTTCCGGACGCACCGGTAAATGGGGTGGCTATTTTTTGTGTGGTGGTGGTGACCATGCCCACGTCTAAAGTTCTAGCAGCTGCGTCACCACTGGTGGTCGCATTCGAACTGCGGGTAAACGCCCTCCTGGGCTGCTCCTTCTCCTGGTCAATAAGGCCCTGCTTCATAGCGTCATCGATCTGTACCCCAATCTCGTGTAGGTCCGCAAAGGTGGGAAGGGATAAGACGATCATCTTTTGCATCAACTTGGGCTGGAGGTTGCGCACAACCATCCGTATCTGATCCTTGTCGGAAGGCCTTGTAGTCACCATCGAGGCCTTTGCTCTCCATCTCGTCACAAACTCTGAAAAACCCTCATTTGGCTCTTGGCGGGTGACTTCAAGATCACGAGTTGTGACCTCAATCTGTGTGTTATAGGAGTATTGAGCAATGAAGGCCTTAGCCATCTCTTCCCAATTTTGTTTCACGGAGTTCTCTAATTTTGCATACCAGATTATGGCTATCCCAGACATGGTTCGGCCGAATAGTGACAGCTTCTGGGCTGTGGTCAAGCCCATTGGCCTCAGGATATCAGAAAATAGGTAGAGGTGCACCATTGGGTCTCCAGAGCCATCGAAGCGGTCGATATGTGGCATCTTGAACCGGTCTGGCAGAGTCACGGCCGAATGGGTGTATCCATCCTCTATGTTCAGAATGGATTGCACACCTTGAGCCTTCTTGAACAGCTTTTCAAGCTTATTCACCTTTAACGCAGTTGGATCCACTTCGAACTCGAAAGGGGCCTCAATTGGGTAGGCCTATGCTTTGGAAGTCTAAGGTGGAGTGGGGTCCACTAGGACATCTGTATTCTCCTGGGCATTAGCAGTAGGAGCAGGAGCCCTTGGTGTAGGAGTTTTTACTGAGGTGGGTGGAACGCAAAAGCTGTTCTCTATTGTGTTTGTAGCTGCTACTGTTGAAACCTGGCGATGAGTTTGGGCTGCTGGGCCACGACCTCGGTCTAGCGTGCAGCATCCCGCTGCATGGTCTCTTGGAGTTGACGCATCATGTCCTCCATATTAACTGAAAACTGCGGATCTGACTAAACAGGTGTGTATTCCCTCTCTAAGGTGGAAGCAGATATCTTAGCCCAACTGTGCACAGGTGAGGTGGATAATGACCGCTGATCCGGAGACTGCTGAACTGGTGATTGTGCCTGACTGGCTTTTTTACCCTGCCCTGGCGAAGGAACACTGTTTGCCCTTGAACTCAATCTCTGACCTGACAAAGTCTATCAACACAAGTCCAATGTACCCGGGGGATAGTATCCCAAAGATGGGAATCAAGCCTTACGTAGTTCGGTTCGTGTTCACTCGTCTATTAACACTCTCCTTTTGCGCTCTAACTTTTGCCAAGGCCGCCCTTTCTAGGTTTTCAACCTTGCGAGCTCAGTTTTTATTATTTCAAATTTTTCATGCTCTAACTTTTGCCTAGGTCGCCCTTTTGGGTTTTCGGCCTAGCGAGCCACTCAGGGAAAGTATATCTTCAACTTGTCCATGTTGATCGGCTGAGAGAACCCTAGGCCATCTAGGTCCATCAGAACGACAGCTCCACCCGACCAGATTGACTTGATGATGTAGGGACCAATCCAATTAGGTCTGAACTTGCCCCTAGGGTCGTGGATGGGAGCTCGGTTGTCTTTGAGCACTAGATCCCCTTCCTTCAAATTCCTGGACTTAACCTTCTTGTTAAAAGCCCTGGCAATTCTTCGTTGATAACCCTGGATGTGATACAGTGCTTTCAGCCTTCTTTCATCACAGAGCATGAGTTCTTCGAATCTACTTTGCTGCCAATCTGCCTCAGCTATCTGACACTCAGCCAATACCCGTAATGACGGAACCTCAACTTCGATAGGCAGAATAACCTCCATCCCATAAACCAAGGAATACGGAGTTGCCCCAGTAGAAGTTCGAATTGAAGTCCGGTAGCCCCAAAGAGCAAATGGCAACTTATCTAGCCAGTCCCTGTAGGTTTCCACCATCTTTTGCAGAATGTGCTTGATGTTCTTGTTGGCGGCCTCAACTGCTCTGTTGGTTTACGGCCGATATGTAGATGACTTATGAAAAGCCACGTTGTATTTCTCCAACAAGTCGATCACCTCCTTCTTGAAGTGGGAACCATTATCCAAAATAATCTCATTCGGGACCCCGTAACGGCAGATGATGTTGTTCCTGATGAACTTAACAACATGCAATGCCTTCAACACCGTGTAAGATTAGACCTCAACCCACTTCATGAAATAGTCTATAACTAACAAAATGTACTCATGCCCGTTGGACCCTTCGGAGTGACAGCCCCAATCACATCAATCCCCCAGACTAAAAACGGCCATGGCAAAGTCATGTTGTACAGCTTTGACGGCGGAATGTTCATGCGGTTTGCATGGATCTAACATTTGTGGCGTCGCCAGACAAAGCCAATACAATCCTCCTCCATGGTGGACCAGTAAAATAAACCTGTCTAAGGATCTTCCGGGCTAGCATAACCCCGTTCATGTGCGCTCCACACTCTCCTCCATGGATGGCCTCCATCAGGCGCCTGGATTCTTCAGCATCAACACACAGCTTATGCATCCCGAGGTGACCCCTCTTGTATAGTTTACCCCCGCAGACGATGAACTGAGCAGCCATTCTTCGAATTGCCCTCTTATCTTTGGCATTTGCCCCTGGTGGATACACCTCCTTTTCCAAGAAGTTCCAGATGTCGTAATACCAGGGATTCTCATCTCGTACCTCATCTATGGCAGCAATCAGCTCGTAGACCGGCACGAATTTCTATTCGATGATGATCGGACGCATCTAGACTCCAAAAGGGATGTCTATCATAGAAGATAGAGTTGCTAATGAATCAGCGAACCTGTTGTTCTCTCTTAACAGATGGGCGAAATTCAGTTTCTCAAACCAAGGAATCAGCACGTCCAAGGTCTGGTGATAGATTCTCATATTTTCTTCTTTAACTTTCCAATCTCCTTTAGCTTAAGATACAACAAGGTTCGAGTCCCCGATGACATCCAACCGTTTTGCCCCTAGTTCCAGGGCGGCTTCTAGTCCAACAATACATGCCTCGTACTCTCTCATTGTTCGACACTTTGAACCGGAGTTCGAATGCTAGGGGTATACGGGAATTGTCGGGCGCTATCAGCAACACTCCTATCCCATATCTATATTGGTTTGATGCTCCGTCAAAGTACATCGTCCATGTCTCTTCTTCGGCATGCAGAATGGCCTCGTCTGGGAACAAATACTCAACTGCTTCATCCCCATCCACTGGGTGATCGACTAGGAACTCCACTACCGCTCTCCCTTTCACTGACTTGCGCGTCATGTACTTCAGATTAAATTCGGAAAGCAGAAGCAACCAACGAGCTAGCCTACCCGTAAGTGCTGGTTTCTCGAAAAGATATTTGATGGGATCTAATCTCGAAACTAGTATTACAGAGTGAGCTAACAGGTAGTGCCTCAGCTTCCTGGTAGCCCATACCAAGGCCAGACAAGCCTTCTCCAGCGAAGTGTAGCGGGTCTCGTAATCCAGCATTTTCTTGCTCAGGTAGTAGATAGCCTTCTCCACTTTGTCCTCAGATTCCTGCACAAGCATGCATCCCATTGTCGTTTCAGTCACTGAAAGATACAAAATCAACGGTTTCCCCAGCTCAGGCGGTGACAACACAGGTGGGTTCTGTAGATATTGTTTGATCTGCTCGAAAACGACTTGGCATCGGTTATCCCATTGGAATTTCTTTCCTTTCTTCAGGAGACCAAAGAGTAGTTCACAAGTTAAGGTTAATTTTGCAATAAACCATCTTATGAATTACACTTTACCCAGAAAGCCTCGCACCTCCTTTTCAGTCCTCAGTGGTGGCATTTCTAAAATGGCCTTGATTTTAGAAGGATCGACCTCGATACCCCTTTGTGTGATCAAGAACCCTAGCATTTTCCATGCTGTAACACCAAATGTACATTTCTGAGGATTCAGCAGCAACCGATACTCTCTGATCCGTTGGAAGAATTTCTGCAAGGCGGTGTAGTGGCCCTCTCTTTCCTTGGACTTGACAATCATGTCGTCCACGTACACCTCAACCTCTTTATGGATCATATCGTGCAAAATTGTGGTCGCAGCCTGTTGATATGTAGCTCCAGCATTCTTCAGCCCAAACGGCATCACCCTATAACAATAGGTTCCCCACAGGGTGGTGAAAGCAGTCTTCTCCCGGTCTTCGGGTGCCATCAAAATCTGATTATAGCCTGAAAACCCATCCACGAACGAGAGCAGTGCATGCCCAGCAGTGAAGTCCACTAATTCGTCGATATGCGACTGTAGACACCCCATTTTTGACCGTCCTCAAGAGTTGGACGTCACCGTTTGAACACTCGGTGGTCATCCATGTTCGTGTTCGTCTTGAGTTCCCGGAGGCCTCGGCCATGCGCCTTGCCTCAAGACCTCTCGACTTGCCTGTTTTGTGTCTGGTTTTGCACCAAACACTTGTGTTTTGCTTCCCAGGGACAGGGAATGGCTTGTTGGCCATCCCCACACCCCACCGGCCATGGCTTGAGGCCACCGGCCATGTTTTGTTGCCACCGGCCATTGGTGATGGCCGGCCGGCACTATTTTTGGTCAGTCAACCATGTGTATGGAGGGATTTCACTCTTGCTTAGCTTGTTTGGTAAGCTTTGCAAGAGTGATCCTCTATAAAGGGAGGGCCTCTCGTCTCTCCTCCAAGGTTCAAAAAGTTAAAGAGAGAGGTCTGAGATTAGGGTTTGAGTCTTGTGTCTATTCTATCTCTATATCTTCCTCTCTTTGGTGTTTAAGGTGTTTTGTTCATAGTTTTACACACAAACACCTAGTGTTACACTTTACTTTAGCTACTGAGGTACTAAGGAGTGATTTTCAAAGTTTTGAGCTGGTTTTGAGCTAAGGAAAGCAGCTGGAGTGCTGTTCTTGAAGGGGTCTACAAGGGTAAGAACTTTACCTTTAAATACCCCATTTTTGCATAGCCCTTTTGCCTACCTTGCATCTGTTTTTGAGCTTAGTGTATAACATATAAAAGTCTTGTTTTTACTTGCTTAAAATAGTTTTTTAAGATTGTTTTGGTGTTTGGGGTTGTTTGACCCCTCTTAGGCCTTGTTTGGCCCCATTTTTGTGCTATTTTGGTGAGCTCCGGGACCACCTTGTTTGGGCCTCCTCACCACCGAAATCTTGAGGGATTTCAGTGGTGGGGATGGTGCTTTAAGGTCCTAAGAAGGAGAGGGCCATCCCCTCTCCTTGTTGCCTTCAATGTTGGCCATTTTAGCCTCACGTGTGAGCATCTTGCTTAAGTGCATGTTGGCCATGTCTTAAGTGTTATTTATGCTTATTTTGCCATTGTATAGCACTGTTTTTAATTGGTTTGGACACACCATGCTTGCTTTGCACACTTGTCTTGTAATGCCATGAATTGCCTTACCATGTGTCTAGCATTTAGACTACCATGGCCTAGCTTTGTGAAGCTTTTATGCATGTTTTAGTGTGCTTGAGGTCTGTTTTTGGTTGCTTGGGTCATCCATGTTTTGCTTTGTATAGCTACCATGTAATCCCCTTGTGAGCCTTGAGTGTTGACCCCTCTAGCATGCTTTACTTGCTTTGTTTCAGTGGTTTGGAACCACTTACCATGTCATTTCAGTCCTTGTGGCATGCCCACATGCTTGCATTTGATGCTCCTTTAAGGCCTTAGAGGCTTGTGCCTTATGCTCCATGTTTGGACCTTTATGTATGCTTCCATATTTAGACCATTTGGATGCCATCTAGGTGTGTCTTTGGTCTTGTTTAGACCCGCATTGGACTTGTTTTAGTTCCTCATGGCACTTTGGGGCTTGCTTCATATAGCTTTGGTTTAAGCCCCCCCTTGAGCCTTGGACATTGTTACATGCTTGGCTTGTCTTGTTTACTTGGTTTGGCACCTTTATAACATGATTTTCAGAGCTTAGTATGCATGCTATATATCCATGTTTGTCCCTTTTAAGTGCGCTTAAAAGTCCCCTCTTTATGCTTAAGTGTTGGTCCATTCGTGTGCATGTTTGCATGTGCATTTGTACCTCATTTCCATAGCATTTGGCCACTGTTTTGGACCTAGTAGAGACCTGTCCATCTTGGTGTAAGTCCCTCCTTTGCATATTGTTGCATGCTTGTCTTGTGTGTTGTTGCATACTTGACCTATCGCATGTTATGGCATGCTTGAAACACTTTGCATTTGGCATGCATTTCCTTGGTCAAGTTGCTTAACATGTTATATGTCTTGCATACTTGCATGTTTTAATTGCATCTTGTATGCTTGTCATTAGCATAGTTGTTCCATGCCTTGCATGCTTGTTTGCTTAGGTTGAGTGCCTAGTGCACATTGCTTGCTTGCATGCTCATGTTGCATACTTAGCTAACATGCTTAGGTTGCATTTGGCATACATGCCTTGCCTCTTGATCAAGTGATAGAGGTTGGGCCTTATGTGTTTATTTGGTTTGCATTTCATTTGAAATCAAAATGCACAACTTGGCATCTTGGGCCATCACGCATTGAAATGCGCAATTGGTGGTCCGAGGGTCGAGGACCATCCTCCTTTGAGTCATGAACATGATAAGGAGGGTGTTGGTGCACACATTTGCTTGAAATGCATTGCCATGCCATGTTTGCCCTCTGCTGCTGTCAAAACAGGATTCTGCAGGCATACATGGCCGACCGACCACATCCAGTGCCGACCGGCCATGAATTGGTGGCCGAGAGCTCAATAGATGGTCGATGACCACTTTTACATGGCCGGTGGTGTTCTCCTTTGGCCGGTGGCATCCCACAGTGTTCAAAGAGTATTCCTTGGGACTTGTACAGTCCTCAGAAGAGAGAAACAGTGCAAACAGAGGCAGCTTGTGCATGGCGGTGGATTTCCGAGCGAAGCCAATCCGAGCATACGTGCATCCCTCTTCTCGAGACTGTTTTATCGCTTTATTAGCTTAGTTAATTTGCTTAACTAGTTAATTGATTTGTAATTATTTAATTAGCTTGATTGGTTGATTAAATTGTATTATTCTTTTGGCCCCTTTGAGCGAGGGCGAATTTGTAATAAGTGTGCGTGCGTACGATGCATGTCTTCCAACATCCACTTCTTTCTCCCTTTTACTTACCTGCTTTTGATGGTTAGTATTAGGGCATGTTTAATTTAGCATCCTTATGCTATGCATGCGTGCATCCATTCATTTGTATTACATGCACCGGGTTCGGCGCATCATGCTAACTGCATAGTATTTCAAATCTAACTTGAATACATGTTATCTGCTGCATTCCACATGCCATCCTAGGATTAGCCGAGCCTATTATAGTTGCATTTTGTATGTGATGCATTAGCCACTTAACATGGACTTGGATCATACATTGATTGCTAACAAGTTCTTTGTTTTGGCTCGGAGTACTCAGTAAGCTTTTTATGCTTTAGCATCTTGCATGAGTGTGAATGTTAACATGAAAGCATGCTTACCATGAGGCTAACTGCTTAATTGATTCACTACCTGAATGCCTGTGGGTGAAGGTTGGATTGTTTGAGTTGGAACAACTCATTGAAATCCGTGTTTTAGCCTACTCGCGAGTAGCAAATTTCAAACCATTTTCCAAACGAACGGATATTCGATGCTTTGTTCCAAATTAGGCGATCTAGTCTATACTTTTGTGCTGTGCGCATCATATAATAAGATTAGCTAATTAATCGGAATAAGAACACAACGTTTTCAAAACTAGATATCATGGTTAGTAGAGGCCGATCTTTGATCGGGCGAGAGGGGGTGCTCATAGCTGACCTTCCCCAATCGTACCCAAGTTCCCGAGCCGAGGAAACTTTGGTGATGACGGACACGTGGCCTTAGAAAAACGAGTCAGGGTTTCCTAAATTCCCCCATAAAAAATATTTAGGCTGTATCTGGTAAAGCAGTCCATGTTTGGCACTTCTTTCAAAAAAATCTGTTTTCCAAAACGATTTGCCGGATTTGGACTCTTTGGTGATTTATCAATCTCGCATTGCACTTTGCAAGATCAGATTAAGAACCGTGACTATTTGAGTCCAAACTGTAGCATGAGGCCCACAGGCGCGTCTACAGCGACAGAGGAAAGTCGTCCTTCGGACTGGCTTTGTTCAAATCCCTAAAGTCCACACATACCTGAATTCTGCCGTCCTTCGGCACCGGAACTATACAATCTCAGGATCGATTCCAGGCATGTCTTCGTAGGACCACGCGAAAACATCTTTGAAATCTTTTAATAAAGCGACTAAGCGCTCGCGCTCCTCCGAAGACAACGTGGACCCGATCTGGACCAGCCGCGGGTCCTTCTCAGTACCAACATTAATTGTTGTGATTTCATCAACCAAGGGTTTAACAAACCTCTCCTACTCTTGATCAAGCAAATATTGCAAAACCAGAGGAATTTTTTCCTCGTCGTTTTCATCAAAATTTTGAAAGTCTTGATTAATGCAATAAATTAAAGGCTCGGAAGCCACAGCCGTATCATTCTCATTAATAACATCCAGTCTGCCTGATTTCTCTGTTACAACAGAATCAAAGGAAAAAGAAAAAGACGACCTGGACAGGACAGTGGCATCCGAGTTATCACCCCCAAGAATACCGAACTCAGACTCAGATAAGCTGGAACCTGATTTCAACTCTATAGACTCGGTGGAATCAGATTCCGGCTCACTACCTAACCCCGTGCTGCTCGATAAAAAGCCCTCCTCGTATTGCCAGACGATGGAGGGTGCGATGGATGCATCCAGAATGTTTGAAGATGGGCTCACAGTCGCTTCATTCCCGATCATGGAGACTAAGAAGTTATCCCCCAAGCACTCCTGTACGATCTGAGGATCTGAGAGTACACAAGCCAGTGCTACCCCCATTTCATTCTCTATGCTCTCGGAATCCTCCTCCTTGCACTACTCAGCCTCAGCTGGTGGGTCTGTCTGCTCTTCGACAACATCATCCCTGGACAATTGCAAGTCAAAGAAAATCTCGAACCCTGGCAAGCGCTACCTCTCTGCATTTAGCCATGGCTCTGGGAAGCCACAGAACGGGAAGTCTTCCCCCTCCCAGACGAAGCGTCCGTTTAGGGTACCCTGGATAGGTCGGTGCATCAACTCATAATGCTTGCCAGCCTGCTTGGTTTTGGCTCTTCCGACCATCTCTTTTCCTTTCCTAGCCCAATCCTCCTTGGTAGGCAGATAACCTAAGCCAAAGGTATGTGGGTTGTGTGGCACTTCAGCCGATGCTACAATGCCTTTCCGGCCACTTCGCCCTAATCCCATCCTGGGGATGTGCTGGAGCTTGTTCATATGGTAGACAGACTGTGCGCTGACATATAGCCCCTCATCAATAGCTAGGATATTCTGTACAACCCGGGCCTCGGCTAGGGTGAACCCTGACAAAAACACATCCTCCGCGCCATGCTCAATCTCCAGGACTGGTGTGGAAACCTCTGGCGGTGGAGGGATTGAAGAATTCCTAAAAATGATGGCCACCCCCTTCCCGTGGGGTTATTTAAGCATCTGGTGCAGGGTAGAAGAGACCGCTTTTACCTGGTGCAGCCACGGCGGCCCTAGGAGCAGATTGAAAGTGGCCGGGACATCCAAGACATGAAAGTCAATATCCTGCTGCCCCGGACCAACCTGAGTCTGAATCTGTACAGTCCCCATCACCTCTCTGCTAATATTGTCATACGCCCGTATCACCTGGGCTGTAGGCACAAAATCCGCGGGCTTCAACCCAATAGCATATGTCGTCCTCGACAGGCACACGTTGATAGCAGATCTTGTGTCCACAAGGACTACCGGTATCCATTTTTCTCTACACTCAACAGAGATATAGAGCGGTTTGTAATGGTTTGAGCCCTCAAGCAGCAGTTCCTTGTCAGTGAAGGTCAACGTCGGGGAAGCTCCTCCTGGAAAAACCAGCCCTACCAGCTGTTCGGGCGTGGTATCAATTGACAATTTCGCCTTGTCCATTGCAGAAAGGACAGCCTATCTGTGAACTCTTGAGGCCATAAGCAGTCCCCAGATGAGATGTCTACTTGGATTTTCTTAAGCTGTTTCAGTACAGCGTCCTCCTCGAGCAGTTTTTCCTTTTGCCTCTCTGCTTCTTTGTCCTTTCCGGACGCCTCTGGTTGATCTAAGTGTGGGGGCTTGAAGTACCGCCCACTCCTCGTCATATGATCTACCTCTTCAACATACCAGGTATCATCCGGCTGATTATGCCCCCAATCTTCATCAGTGTGGGCAAGACGTAAGTCATCGTCTTCCCACCACATCCCGTCGGCCATCGACAGGCAGCTATTCGGTTCCGTTACAATTGTTTCTGTGCACACAGCACGTTCCGTCCCCGCAGGGGCTTTGGCCTTTCTAGCCCTCTCCAGATCTTCGATCTTTTCCTGCTCAAGCCGTTTTAGTGCAGCCTACTGTTCAGTATCTTCTGTATTCAAACTGCCCGGATCCTAAGCAAAATTCTTAACACCGGTGCTCTCCGGCGATCTTTCCTGATTCTCGGTTATTCCGGCCACTGCTGATGTTCTGGCTTCTGATTGCCCTTGTTCTGGCTGAAGTTCTTCAACAACATCTGGTTGGTCGTCAAGCCACCCAGTATTCCCTGCTGACCCATCCAAGTCGAACCAGTTGACAGTCACGTCCCCCGGATCCTGTTCATTGAAGAATTGCAGATTCGTGATATCCTCCTCCAGTTCTGCTAGGTCATCTAACCCCTGACTAGGTCCATCCTCCCGAACTACACTGATTTCTGTCCCAACCGGCAACTCTACCCTCGACTTAAGCTGATCTGTTGATGTGATATAACCACTCGGGTTGTACATGATGCTCGCAGACCCCTCAGGCTCTGAATCATCATTCCCATCTGCCCCCAAAGTCGTCTATGTTCTGTGTTCGGTAGTCACCACCATCGGTTCAGGTTGGGTTTGGGAGGTGCTCAACATGCACAAATCTATGCTGTCCGAGATGAACACCTCCGGCTTGGGTAGGTGGGAAGGTGTGATATATATACTAGGGTTATATGACACAACCCCAGTTTGGATCAGGTTGATGCGTTTAGGTGGTGGAGCTTAGTTATGTGGTGGGAGAGGGTTGCTTGTGACATTTGGTTTTTCTGGAGGCACGATCACCCTATTGTCAACGAGATCCTGGATCTCATGACACAATCTATAGCACTGGTCGGTGTCGTGACCATGCTATTGGTGAAAGGCACAGTATTTAGCTGGGTTATGGGAGGGAGGAAGTTTGTCTGGCAATGGCCGTGGCTCCAGGGGCTTCAAATGCCCTTTTCTGATCAGAACCCCCAGAGCTTTGGACAGGGGCATGTATAGTGGAGTAAAGGTTCTTTGGCCTCAGGGTGAATATCTGGCTGTTTGTGAGCTACTTCCGGACGCACCGGTGAATGGTGTGGCTGTAAGTGTTTTTGGAGAGGTGGTGGTGACCATGCCCACATCTGAAGTTCTGGCAGCTGCAGCATTACTCGTGCCTGCATTCGTACTGCGGGAAAATGCCCTCTTGGGCTGCTCTCTCTCATGGTCAATTAAACCCTGCTTCATGGCGTCCTCGATCTGTACCCCAATCTCGTGTAAATCCGCAAAGGTGGGAAGGGGTAGGACGATCATCTTTTGCATCAGCTTAGGTTGGAGGTTGCGCACAACCATCCGAATTTGATCCTTGTCGACCGGCCTGATGGTCATCATAGAAGCTTTGGCCCTCTAACAGGTTACAAAGTCGGAGAAGCTCTCTTTCAGCTCCTGTCTAGTTGTCTCGAGATCATGAGTTGTGATCTCAATCTGCGTGTTGTAGGAGTATTGAACTACAAAGGCCTCAGCCATCTCCTCCCAACTTCTCTTGACAGAGTCCTCCAACTTCGCGTACCAGATGGCCGCAATACCCAATAGGGTCCGGCCGAAGAGTGAAAGTTTTTGTAGTCTGGAGAGGCCCATTGGCCTTAGGATATCTGAGAACAACCGCAGGTGCACCATGGGATCCCCAGAACCATCAAAACGGTCTATGTGCGGCATCTTAAACCGGTCCGGCAAAGTCACCGCCGAATCGGTGTATCCATCCTCTATGTCCGGTATGGAATTGACCCCCTGGGCCCGTTTGAACAGCTTCTCAAGCTTACTCATCTTCAGAGCGGTTGGGTCCATCTCAGATTCAAACGGTGTATCTGTTGAGAAGGCCGGTGTCTTTGAAATCTGCAGTAGAACTGGTGGCGGGGCTTGCCCTGTTGCAGCGTCCGTATCTTCCTGGACATTTGCAGTATCCCCAAGTGTTGGAATTCTAGGTGGGGGTGGGGGTGGATAATAAGCAGATGCTCCGGCTTGTTGTGGTTGCGATTGCTGTTGTTGTTGGAGTCTGGCAATCAACTCTGTTTGCTGGGCTACAACCTCAGCCTGGCGCGCGGCAAACTCTGCCTGACGGGCAGCATCCCGCTGCATGGCTTGCATAGTTTCTTGGAGCTGACGCATCATCTCTTCCATACCTGCCATATGGTGCTGATCTAACTGAACAACAGGTATATCTGTCTCTGTGGTAGAAACTGAAACCTTAGCCCGACTACTCACTGGCGGGGTGGATAAGGACCACTGATCTGGTAACCGCTGTACTGATGGACTGCGCCTAACTAACCTCCATCTAGTAACCGGGGGTAATGAAAGGAACACTAGTTGTCCGTCTATCAGATCCTCAGATCGATGAAGTCTTCGACCTCTGATCCGAAGTGCTTGGGGAATATCTGCCTAGTCGGAAGCAATGATGCTAAACTACCTTGCAAAAAGATAAATAAAGCATAATAAGGAAATAAAAAACCAGAAAAATGGACATCATAACGGCTTAAATAAACACAACACACAGTTGGCATTTGTAAGCTGAATACACTGTTCTCAACACTGATCACTATTCCCAAATCACTGCCTCAAATCTGATACCCTCAGTAAACTGATTCTCCAAATACTGATGTCCTCAGACTTGATACCCAGACTTGCAAACTGATACATGCATTCCTGTAGAGGCACACTCTAAAAGCACATAGCAAGCAAGTGAGAGCCAAAACACCCCTATGGAGGGGTAGGGTTTCCCTGTCCTATCTTGTCAGGAGCTAGGGTTTCACTACGCACGCAGCGGTTTCAAACAACCTACAATCGAGTAAGCAACCTGTCCTAATTTGGAATAGTCACTATGGATTCCGATATGCACTTGGTCGAATGGTCAAAAAGGGTGCCTCGGTAAAAACCAAGGTTTGTGTTCCCATCGTGGTAGAGCCCGTAGCCGGTCAGCCTTATGGCACGCAGCCTCCGGCAAACCGTTCAGGAATAGCAGACGGCAAACACGGTGTCCTAGGCGCACCAATGCAAATGCAATGCAAAGAAACACATAAGTGTAGTCAAAACAAGATATCATGAGTTAAAGTCAAGTTCTCTAAATCCCCAGCAGAGTCGCCAGAAACTGTAGACCGCCCGAAAATCCGCTCCTGCGCGCGAGGGCGCGAATCGTTGTTCTTAGCTACTACAGTTCGGACTCATGTCACGGTTCTGAATCTAATCTCACAAAGTGCAATGTGAGACTGATAAATCACCAAAGAGTCCAAATCCGGCAAATCGTTTTGGAAAATCGATTTTAATCAAAAAAAAAGCGCCAAACATGGACTGCTTTGCCAGATTTCAAAGTCGCCACCTAAATATTTTATTTTTGGAAAATTTAGGAAACCCTGACTCGTGCCTAAGGCCACGTGTCCGTCATCACCAAAGTTGCCTCGGCTCGGGAACTTGGGTACGAGAGGGGAAGGTCATGCAATGAGCACCCCCGCTCGCCCTATCAAAGGATCGGCCTTTACTAACATAATATGTTGTTTTTGAAAACACATGTGTTCTTATTCCGGTTATTAATCTAACTTACTATGTGATGCGCACAGCATACAAGTATAGACTCAATCACGTGGATTGGAACAAAACAACTCATGTTTGTTTTTCGAAAATGGTTTGAAGATGCTACTCGCAAGTAGGCTAAGACGCAGATTTGCCACCCTCAAGTGGGATTAGAAAAACATGATTTTGCCACTTCAAGTGGGCTTAAAACTCACAATCATCGAGTTGTTCCAATCCAGGCAATCAAACCTTCACTCACAGGCATTCATGCAGCTATAGCAGTTAAGCAAATAGCCTCATGGCAAGCATGCTATCATGGCAACATTTACACACATGAAGGGATGCTAAAGCATAAACGCTTACCTAGTACTCCGAGCCAAAACAAAAGCTAGTTAGTAATCATGCATGATCCTAGCTATGTCAAGAGTGCCTAATGCAACACAGGCAAAAATGCAACTAAGACAGGCTCGGCTATTCTAGAATGGCATATGAAATGCAACAATTTTGTTACATGTATTCAAATAGGAATTTGAAATGCAATGCAGTTTGAATGATGCGCCGAGCCCGGTGCATACAATACGAATGAATGATGCAAACATGCTAGCATAAGGATGCTAATTGAAAATGACCCTAAACTAACCATCGAAAGCGGTTAAGTAAAAAGGAGAAAGAAATGGGGGTTGGAAGACATGCATCACACAGACGCACGCTTATTACAAAATCGCCCTCTCGGAGGGGGGTCCAAATGAATCAACTAACTAGCTACGCTAAGCTAATTAATTACAAACCAACTAATTAATCAAATTAATTAAATTACAAAACCAATTAAGTATGAAAAGCATTTAAATTAGGCTGTCGCAGCTCTGCCTCGGAATGATGAATGATGCATGCTCGGTCGCGTCCTCCCGGAAATCCACTGCCGTGCCTCGTGATGCCTCTGTTTGCACTGTTTTAGACTTCTGAAAGTTGTGCCAACCTCCAAGATACTTCTGATTCACCTTATGGACATGCTGAGGGGTGGTCGGCCAAGAGGAATGGCCATCGGCCAGAGTTTATAGCTATCAACCAATTTTGGTAGCCAATCGGCAGACTAAGTGGTCGATCGGCACTGCTTCCTACAAATTCTCCCTTTGCTGCAACAGAGCACTAACAGAGGCATAGCAATGTATTTGCAAGAAAATGTGTGTGCAACCGCACTCCTTATCATGTCTAAAGCTCAAAGGAGTGTAGTGCTCGGCTCTCGAGCCACCAATCACGCATCTCAATGCATGATGGCCAAAGAGGCCGAGTTGCACAAATCAATGACAATGAATGCACACAAATAACACATAGGACTCAATGACCCGCCACATTATCATACATGATCAAAGGCGTCGGTGACCTAAGGAATGAGGCGCGTTTCATCACTTCAAGTATGAAACGCCCCTCGTTCCTCGTGTTTGGATTGACGTCCAACCCAAACATAATGCAATGCAACAAACATGCAAATATAATGCAATCATGCAACATGCAAACAACATGAACATGCAACAACATGCTAGCAACATGAGCATGCAAACAACAATGTCATGCAACAACATGCAAACAATAATGCAATGGCAAGGGCTATGTAATGCAATAGTTAATGGACTTAAACCGCATATGGACAGACCTAAGAGGGTCCAAAACAGTGGCCAAAATGCTGAAATGATGGCATGAAAAAACAAAAAAATGCATGTTCATGCATTGGCCCATAAACTAAGCATAACAGCACAACTCTCAAACATGATGAAGAAGTGATAAATGTGAGAGTGTAGCAATGAAGTAAGCTCTAAAATTACATTCCAAAGGATGCTAAATCATGCACATATAACAAATAAAGCATGCTAGTGGGCTCGAAGCTTAAAGCTAGCCAAGGGACTTACACCATGGCCATATCAAGCAAGCCCCAAAGGGCCAAGGTGACTCAAAACAGTCCCAAGGCAGGTCAAAACAGTGCCAAAAACATGCTTGAACATAGCCAACACAAGCTAGAATTAAAAGCATGAAGCATGGAGCATACTAGGGCAACAAAGAGGATTACACTACACCTACCAAAACCAAGCATGAGATGACTTCACCAACTAAAATCAGAGTTATGGCATGTCAAAATAACACCAAAAAAGCACTGATATGGCAGCCCAAAAGCTTAGGCAAAAGGGCATGCATATAGGCTCATACTTAAGGCATAAAGGACAACCCCTCCAAAGCATTGAAAGAGTGACACATGTGAGTGTATGGCCACACTATATGCACTGAAATCACATAACAAATGATGCGAAATCATGCAAATAGCCCAAGCAATGCATGCTGGTGGACTCAATACACAAAGCTAGTAAGCAAGAATGCAATATGGCTATACAAAGCAATGCATGCATGACCAAGAAAACATGAATCAGAGCTTAAGCATGGTCAAACATGAGTAAAAGCTTCTTTGAGTAGAGCCAAAAGCATGCTAGAATGATGGTCAAAAGCATGATGCATATTAGGCTAGTGAGAGGATTTGCACTACAAGTGCAAGGAGCATGCATGATGTGATCAAGCCAAGACAAAACGGTGTTATATCATGGCAAAAAAAGGCCTAAGACATGCTGAAATGGAGCCACAAAGAGGTATAAAAACATGCTAACTTGGTGAGCCATCAACACAAGCATACAAGAGAAGAGGAGGGGGGACAACCTCTCCTATTTAAGGCCTCAAAACACACTTTCCACCACTGAAATTCCTTTGGAATTCAGTGGTGAAGAGGCCAAATAAAGGTGATCTCGAAGGCCTAAAGAGATGGTTCAAAACAAGGCCAAACAAGGCTCTAAGGGGGGTAGACCACCCCCAACAACAAAGAGGCCTTAAACAAACATGTTAAGCACTTCAAAACAAGACTTTTTTCTGTTGAAAGCTAAGCCAAAAGAAACGTGCAAAGTTGGCTAAATAAGCTATGAACATAAAGCTTTAAAGAGGTAAGGGACTCACCCTTGAAGAACCTCTTTAGAACAGCAACTTCAGAGGCAAAAGCCAAGCTTAAACCACCCAAATACAACCTCCAAGAACCTCAGCTTAGTAATGAAGGTGTTTCACTAGGTGTTTGTGTGCAAAAGTGTGAAGAAACTACACTTTTGAGCACAAACAAGCACAAGTATAGAGAGAGAGGAAGTATATAGAGAGAGAGATATATATATATCTGTATACCAATTTTCAGAACCTCTGGAAAGGGAGAGAGGCCTCCCTTCTTATAGAAAACCAAGTCCCAAGCTTCTTGAGCAAGCTAGGACTTGTTTGAATCCATCCATACACGTGTATGGAGGATACACCAAGTGACCAATAGCTGGCACCAGCTGGAAGAAAAATATCTACAAAAGCAAAAAAGGGGTCTCGGCCAAAAAAATGGCCGATCGACCAAAAAGAGTGCCGACCGGCCAAAAATAGTGTTGACCGGCCAACACTGATGGCCGATGGAGGGAGGGCATGGCCGATAGGCACAGGGCCTGGCCGATGGGTTGTGGGGCTGGCCAACAAGCCACCCCCTTCCCTCAGAAACAAAACCACAAGCTCTTGGTCCACAACCAAGCACAAAACAGACAGTTTGAGAGGCTCCAAGGCAAGGCGAGCAGCCAAGACCTTCAGAAACTCAAAACGAACACGAGCATGGATGATCATCAAGTGTTCAAACGATGACGTCCAAGTCTTGAGGACGGTCAAAAATGGGGTGTCTACACCCAAATGTTAAGTAGTTAGGAGTCTGGCTAAACACAAACCCAATCTCGATTAAAGAAAGATTACTACAAAAAATAGAGCAACCTCGTCTTGTTTGCCCTTATATAGCAAAAATAGAAACCAAGCCGTATAAAGGTGAGCAGCCCTTATATCAATAGCAAATGGCCGACTTATAGTTGAAGGTCGGGTGAGCGGTCAAAGGAGGGATGTCTATTGCACAGGTATGGTTTTCCAGTCTACACTGAAGTACTTTAAAAGAAAACTTCTTGTTCCAGTTCAGAAGAAGGTATTCCTGAATATGATAAGATGGAAAATTTGTAATGTGAAAACAGGATTGAACATGTAGAAGGATCCCTCCGTCAATGGTAAAGAAGGGCCCCGATTTGGAGAGTCAGTCGTAGTTACAAGTCCCTTATAAATAAGCATGCTTACTCAAAGAAGCGTTCAAATCTTTTTTATCTCCTAGGGAGCTGTTTATGTTCCCTAGCGAGTTAAGAACGAGTGTTAAGCGAGTCGGGTAGGTCGGTAGAGCATCTGTTGTATCCATCCAGCATGAGCCAAAAGAAGGGGCATGAAGCATATATATCTGTGTTTAGAGGGGTTCGGGAAAAGTTCTCCTATCTTTTGATTAAGTTTCTCAAGGTAAATGAATTTTTTATCTATTTTGTCTCTTCGGTGAAAGAGGCCAAAGACGAAAGGGTAGTAGCCTGGGAGAGATCTTTAATTTATAGAAAGCAAAAATTGAATTAAGCCAATTAAAGGAAATGAACCAATTGCTAAGGATTTCTTTCTTCCATCCTTTTGGAAGGAAGGGGAAAACCCCCTATAGACGGTGTCATAAGACATTAACGAATTGATAGATAAACCTGAGTCAAGTAGCTAACTGAATGAAGTCTTCAATCTGACCTCTAGTAGGACTGCCTCTTAACTTGCTAAGGTCAAGAATAGAGTAATAGATTTAGGTCTTTCTCTTCCTGAGGGTACTACTTTTTCCAAGTGAATAAGCGGTCTCCCTTCCGTGTGTTCCTAGCTCGACAAGGTCCCCGCTTGGCTTTCTTCCTAAATAGAGGACTGGGTTATGCGCTTTACTCTGAGCTAAAAAAGGTGGCTCTTCCCTCCGACTGGCCTAAGCTCGAGTCATTTCTCTTCTATTAGCTCATAGCTAGTAGAAAATCATAAGCTTATTCCAAAAATTCTTTTGTGAATTCCACGTGCAAGAAGTTCTACTCTGTAGGGCTTTAGCTTGGCTTTCCTTTTGCTTTGTCCCATGAGTCCTCCCTTGGATCTCATTTTTTGGTGTCACTATAAGCACAGGATGTGCTCCTAGCTATAATAAAAAGCTTTGCTCGATTGCTAAAGAATGGGATAATATAATAAGGGCATGGCCTAGGCGATCCTATAAGTCAAAAGTGGATTCTCTAGCCCGGGACTTCATCCCTTGCGTAAGCCAGACTAAGTAGTCCATTCCGATGTTCTGCTTCATGCCCACTGCAACTACTCGTAGCAAGTCCTACATCCTCGATGCTTTCCGCGCCGAGGAAGCCCTTGTAGCTAACCGGTTTTCTCTTAATAAAGAAAAAGGCGTGTTCGTGTTGTTTAGTATAGACTAGACCTAGCTTCCGCTCTTTCCTTTATTTTAGTGAAAGGTGAGAAAAGGTGCCTACACCCGCAGGTTGATCTATTTAGTCTACGAAGTTCTCGTACGGACCTCAACGGAAATCCCTAGGAAAACCGAATTATGGAGATCTCTCGCTGGTGCCCCTTTCTGCTGGATCCCTTGAAAAAGGCTTCTTTCTGGTTTTCCCCTGGGGGAGTGCGCGTAGGGCAGGAATAACCCATGGTGATACTAAAGTAAATTTCTTTCGTGGATCCTATAGATAACAGAGATAAGAATTCTAAGGGAGTGGCAGTCCCCCTACATTCCTTGCTTTGAAAGCGATTCCATTACTAACTTTAGGTAAAATGAGCTCCTCCCCCAGAGTGTCCTCAAAAGCCAAAGTGACCAAGTGACTCAATTCCTCAGTCAGTTTTTCCGTAGAGATTCCTTTACTAAACAACCAAGAGCGAGCAGATAAAACATGAAATGCTTAGTTAGGTAAACCTTAATCCTACCTAGTACTAGTAGTGCCCTCAGTCCCTGGAGGGCTGGAATAATAATAATAAGTAAGAAAATGAAAACGTAAGGAATCCCACTAATCCGATCTCTTTCACTCCCAAAGCTTTCTTCTCTTTTTCTATCTCAGCTGATGACAGTTTTTGCTTAAAAAAATTTCATTGCTTGAATGGCGTCGATCTTATCCATGTGTCTATGAATCCAAACCTCCAAAACACTGTTCTTGTCTTTCGTGGATTTATTATTTTTCTCCCACCCCAAGCAAGGGATTTTGCCTCAAAAAAAGGTCTTTGTCTTCTAGTGCAATATCTATAATTAGGTAATCACCTCCGCGAGCTTCGCTATACCACTTCAATGTCAATGTATTTTTTTAAGAATTCCCATCAAAGCCCAAGTGGGAGTACTGCCCAAAAGCTGCTTGCATCAAAAGATAGACTCTATAAGGACATCCGCTACCTAGTCTACTTCAACCACTAACCGCTAATTACTAATCTCAAATCATCCTACAAAGAGCGGATTCTATCACTGGATTCTGTAATTGAATAGTAAGATCAGATTCAATCTATAAAATTGACACTGCCGGATGAAAAACTATTCGAATATGATAGCACCATCGGCAACTGATGAAAGAAGAGCTTTTTCTATAGCTAGCTAGTGATTTTCTTTGTGGAAACCGAGCTAATGATTGGAGATCTTCTACCTAGAGAGTATACAGGTGAACCCATCCCAGCCAATATTGATGAAAGTGGAAGCAATGTTCGCTAATCCTGGATCGACTATATAATAGGCGATAGCACCAGTTTTACATTCCTCAAAAAGAAGACGGATTCTCGAATAGTATAGACTTCTTTATTCCTCTCAGTCGGGTCACACAGGGATTTCTCTTTACATTAAAAGAACTTCTTAAGTTGATAACATCACATTTCTTATTCATCTGCACCTGAGAGGAAAACTGATAAAAGTGAATTCAAAGCACCTTTGAGGTTAGGATTCATTGCCGAAACTGGGCAAGCTCAAAAAGGGATATTTACTTGTGCGCGGAAATCGAAAAAGTCTGTCAACTCCTAGCTGTCGAAAGAACTGCTGCCTACCGAACATGATCTCTACCCATTAGATTGCCAGCCAAGAAAGCACTTTCCCCTTTCTCCCCGCAGACCCCTCAGAGGAAGATTCTAGCTCCATTATGTCCCTGATTCCATCCAAACGAGCTAAATAGTGACCGCCCCGGCCCGGTCTTTAAAAAGAATTGAACCCTTCCTCCTCCCTTGTAGTTAGCACGTAGTGGGCATGGGACAGCTTCTTTTTGTGATGACACTTGGGATCAAATCATTTGAGCCACGTCCAGGGATTGACTAGCTGGCACTTGTTCTCCCTTGCACCTAGTCGTTCTTCATTATTGTCGGTGGCTTGAGCCAAGTTTGGGGAAACTAATCTCCTTGCCTCTTTTGGACTGATGCTTTGAAAATGCGATTAAATAATAAATAAAGATCAAGAGTGTTTACGCCATCAACAGCTAAATCGATGGCACTTTGGTTGCCACAAAAAGATTTCTATCCCCGAATCCGAATCTAAGCTACCTCATCACAGTCATTCAGTCTCTTTATCCCAACCAAGGGTTGTTCCAGAGAGAATTCCTACGGCATCAATAGGAAAGCGGGAAGAGCTTCTTCTAGAAACTATTTCGATGAAAACCAAGTATGGCACGAATCGCCCATTAGCCCTAGTTGAACAAGAGAGCATTGAACTTTTTAATACCTTCGGCTTAGTCTTTTTCCTTCACTCTGTGAGGCCCCTGACTTTTGTAAACCTTATTAGGTCCCTAAATTTTGAATTATTATAATAAAGCCCTTAGTTCGTCGATTATTCGCAAATTAAGCCCTAGAACTGAAAACGCATCATGGACGAATCCATACAAACCCTAATCGATCCTGGAAGC
Organism: Camellia japonica; assembly: GCA_030407325.1. Classification (NCBI taxonomy): domain Eukaryota; kingdom Viridiplantae; phylum Streptophyta; class Magnoliopsida; order Ericales; family Theaceae; genus Camellia; species Camellia japonica. The sequence goes on along the minus strand of JAPPVO010000019.1, from coordinate 6,320,238 downwards.
TTAGAAATCACTTCTAACACTCTAATATTAATTACGTAACTCTCAAATTTTAGATTAATCGCTCTAAACCTTAACTTTCGATTTTCACAGTCATCGTTCGGTTATTTACCTTTAAATTCAAAGCAAGATAATACAAACTGAATTATTTTACACTTGAAATAGATACTTTAATTGAACCCTAGCCCTCACATTTTTATTAAATCACAAATTGACTCCAAACAAGTACTATTATATATTTATATATATACACTTGTACCCAAAAATCTTTTTTAATAATATATTTTACAATTCCCAAGATTTGTACAAAATATATATATATATAACATGTCCATCAATTCACCATCACATGGCTAGCCATCATACCCCCCCCCCTAGACTATAATCATTGTACTTTAAAATCTCTTGAAATCTTGGAGCAATAATGACTTTGGTACCTATAAAGATTTGCTATATATATGTTTGTACTTCTAACTAGAAAATATTTACATTAGTCCTAGACCTAACTAGATCATAATTAAATACATGATTAAGGTTCTAATCCTCCTCATTTCATTACATTTAATGTGAAGCCCCGGAAAAATGTATTTTCCTTAAAAACCCTTACATTTGAATTATTTCCTTAAAGCCCCTTAGTTTCTTAAATTATTTCGAATCTTGCCAGTTAGCATTTTAATTTTTATCGGAACAAGAATATCCTAGCCAGATTAGGTTCCCTAACCTAATTTAATTTAATTCTACATGAGTAAGGTCCCAATACATGTATTTAACTCCAAGCCCTCACTCTTTTTTTAAATTCAAAACTTACCCAAAAGCTAGTACTTGTACCTTGTACCTTGAAGTACCATCAATCTTGTAAGATATATATATATATATACACCTTGTAGAGTGTGCCCTAGGACCAAAAATAATTAAAATAATAACCCATCACACTTCCCCAAGGCTCATGATTATAAAATTCTAGAAAACACAACCTAGTACCCTAGACCTAGGATACAATTCTCAATGCTAGTTACTTTTCAACTAAGAGCCAACTAGATGATGCCTAATCCTATGATATAACACCTTAATCACTCCTATCCCATTAGATTCCAAGCAAAACTCTAAACTTTCCATCCATTTTCAACTAGAGGGCCTTTTTGTCTTTTTACACCAAATTGCCTATATATACCAACCTCCCCTAGCTTGGCAAAGCACAAACATCACACCCACACACACATTCGGCTAGAGAGAGGGAGGAGAGCAAGAGAGAGAAGTCTAGAGGAGAAGAAGGAGGAAGAAGAGAGGCTTCTTGTGCAAAGCTTAGTAGTTAAGCCACCAACACAACCTTCTCTTTCATTTTCCTTTTCTTTCAATACATGTTTCTAAGGGTTCTAAATGATGTTTTCAGATCTGTTAATAATGAGTTCTTATGTTAAAAATGCTAAGGGTTGGGTTTTGATTCCATCTCTCTTGTATTTTCTCTATTTTGACACAAAACCATCTCTTTTTCTACCAATCTCTCAACTCTTCAAGAGCACTCCTTCAAACAAAATTTCTGGGTTAAACATATGATAGTTAGCATATTTTCTTCACAAAATAAATGAAACGTTCCCTTGGTGGAACCCCCTTTTCATAAATCTTCTTGTTTGGGGCAAAGCATCTTAGAATCTATTTTTGCAGCCCATTTCCAGAAATTCTAGAAAAATGTAAAAAATTATTCTAGACCTCTATTTTATGTCAAAACTTCCGTTAAGATGTTAGCTTTCAACTAAAATTGGTTTCATCGAAAAACATTAAGCGGTTTGCAAGAAAATCAAATTTTCGTAACGGTCGACGGATCTGGACAGATTCTGGACAGCGCTGGAATATTTTCTAAACAACTTAAAATCTGGAAAAGTAATCCCATTTCCGAAAAATGTTCTAGAAACTAGATCAAATTCTCTACGAACCATAGGAAGGCCAAGTCCGGTGAAGGATCTAAGATAGTCCTTTCATTTTAATCTTTATGTGATATTAAATCTGGAAAATTTGTTATGCATGGATGTTTTATGCCCTTGTATTCATAAAAATGTTTATTAGCTTATGATCATATCTTGGCATGATATTATATGTGTTGTGGTTATGTTATTTACCTTCTCATCTTAAGAATGCATGCTTGTATGGATATTACTGTCTTATAAGTTGGACTAACTTTGACATAAAACTTTTAACTCAACGGGAAACCTAATTGGGAGGGTATTGGGTTTTCGAGCACTGGAGTAATGAAAAGATGAGAATATGTGTTATATGGATTGATTGGGATGCGTTCCCTACTTGAAGGTTAAGTCTTGCGCGAGTGGTTTTCGAAACCCTTGAACGGAGCGGTTGTATTCGGACCCTAGGTATTTGGTGTGAGGAGGGATTTGGGCAAGGCCCTATTTTACCGTCTCTTTTGAGGCCCTGCGGTTGGCGCTACGCGGTATATAACCGTTGGTAGGCATCCGAGGTTAGTTCTGCAACAAAGCAGCAAAAGAGGGGGGCATACCGAATAATCCGCGTCCGATTCTTGTGGTTGGGAGGACGAAATCTCTTTGGGGGATTTCTAGTTTACTAACATCTAACTTGTAACCATTTATTTATTTACTTATTTGAGTATCATGCTTTACTACTTGATGTTATATCTGTGATTATGTATTGGACTGGGAAAAATGGGTGGGGTGTGTGTGTGTGTTTACTGGGCATTCAAAGCTCACGGCGTGTCATGCCAGGTGCTGAAGAGGAGTTTATAGCTGGAGACGATGAGCCTGAAACCTTCAAAGACTTTTGGCCATCTTAGGAAAGTTAGAAATCCCTTTTGATATTTTGTAAGGCTCATGTGAAGATTTAAATTTTCCTTTTGGGATGTAATGTAATGGAACAAGCCTTTGGAATTAAGAATATTCGTGGTTGTTATGTACTTATGTTCTATATATTTATATGTATGAACCTTATCGTTGCTTATGAGACCTTGTGTCAATACCTTTTAAGATCTGTCAAAAGGGTAGTGCGTTGCCTAAGAAAGCCGGACTTAGAAGGGACGCTAATTTGACTCCTCCGGCGATCTGGGATCTTACTTGGTTATTGACCATAGGACTCATTAGTGACTCTCCCTTGACTGCAACCAATAGTGTAGATTCGGGGCGTCACACACTCGGAGTTCTTTTTGAAAAAAGAAAGATAATCCCCCACCCACCAAGATCGGAGAAGCAACTGGATTGATTCTCTAAACAAAGAAAGGAAACTGGGGAAGAAAAAGGCGCAAAGTAGAACCAAGAAGATGGTGGTGCTATTGAATCTATTGGTAGTTGAGTTAGGGAATTTGCAATAGCAAGTTTAGTAAAGGCATGCCTTAGCAAATGAGCTCCAAGTAGGTTAGAAAGAGTAGGACTCGATGGAATGAACCGATCAGAAACTCCCACTGGATGGATTTCATTTGTCCTTGCTTTCTTGCTTACTGGATAATTGGCAACTACCATTAAAGCTGGTAGGGAACTTGCACTAGAAAGAGGCTAGATATGTCTTTGTATATGAAATCCACTCACTTCATCAAGGAAAAAAAACCTTTCTTATACGGACTTAGTAATTCAAAAAGAAGAAAAAAGAGATTTCTTTTCTTATGCAATAGGTTGGTTTGAAACTTTTATTGCAATTGGCAAGGAAGCCTGTTGTTTTATGGCAAGGCAAGGCTTTCAAACGAAATTGTTCGAGAAGATATTATTCTTTTCTTAGGACTGAAACGAATTCCCCTGCTATAGCCCTTTCAAACTGACCCTATCCCGTCGCTTTCTCATATGAGATAAAAGCACTCTATCTCTCTTCTACGAAAATATCAGGTCGGAATCATTTAGAAGACTTAAAAAGATCCCCAAGCAAGGTATTATCTTCTTAACCTCCCTTGAGAGTAGCCTATCGACTAGGCGTCGAATGACTTAGAGGGAAAGTCTTTGCTTGCAATGCTAGGTCCTTTTTTCGCATCTACTAAGGTTCTGAAAGAAATAAGCTTTCCATTTGTGCATCGCAAGGTATTGACCAGCAATCATCCAAGGTTGCAAAGCAAAGAGTGCTAGAATTTATGTGGAGGTTGACTTAACTAAACCTTTAAGATCTGAGGTTTGTGTTGCTAATTAGATTAGAGTATGAAAAATGGCCCCAAATTCGTTTCAATTGTGGCTTAGTTGGGCATGTTAAGGACAATTGCACTGTTGCCCTTGAAACTAAGGTTGCTAAAGTGATGGTTAATGATAGTCACTCAGGTGATGCTGCCATGGAATCTACATGACACCTGGCTGTAATCGCGACTTTCTGCTGCCCAGCATGGAAGAACCGTATATTCTAACGAAACTATACTTGAACATACAAAATTCCAGGTGTCCCGTATATTTTTCGTCTACTGGAAAGGCTCTATCTCATAATCAATCTCGAAGATGGTGACAAGAAACCACTTTCTCCTTTGAGATCGAATGAAAAGAGATGTAAGAATGGCTTCTAAAAGTAGAACTATTCCTTACTAGCTGAGGTAGAAAGCCAAGAGCAAGAAGTCTCACTCCGTTCCTTACTCTTGTAACTCACTCCTCTTACAGCTAAAAGAGTGATGCCTTCCTCTATTCCTTGTAATAAATAGGGCAATCAAGCGGTTGTAAGTCAAGAAGTGCATCTTACAACCTATCTTCATATGTACGATTATCTGTTGTCTGTTGTTAGTTCTTGACAGAGGAAGACTACTAGGGTGCCCTAACGGTACCTCATTCAATCCTTAGTTAGCTTCTTGAATAACTCTAAGCAAAGGAGTCTGGTTACTAATCAGAGAAAGGAATCGGAATGGAAAGTAGATACTTTTGTCCAAAGTAGACTACCGAAAACCAATCAAAGCAGGGAGGGGCGGACGATTACTTGCCTTTCTTGGTCTTGTAGTCAAGAGCACGAAGGGACTCACTGAATTCAATACAATTGGCAACAACTGCGGACGAACACTTGAGCGGAGTTAGAGAATAGGGGAAGACACGCAGTCCCACTCCTCAATACTTTCAATCGCTACGACGAAGACGGCTACGCTCAATCACTGCGTTCGTCTCCTTCGTGAGTAGCCCATTTCCCTCTCTTCCTGGCTTGGACTAGTACCGGAAAGCCGTCCCACCTGCTCTGTCCCAGACCTCAAGGCGAGTCAGACCCTGGCCCTATCAACAGGGGACGAAGACCTCGCTTTGGCGGATCCTGTTTCCCCTTAGCCGCCGAGCATGAGTATCTTCCGGGTGGCCCTCTACAAAAAAGTTTGATTTTTCTCGTTCATTCGGTCATCAAAGACATACTCTGCAAGCCAGTTTCCCCTGTCAGCATAAAAACATATAGTATTATCCAATCGGGGAACCTTCATTCCCCCGCTGTATCGAATTCTTTGAGTGTCCAGCCTGCTTTCTTTCTTTGTTCAGTCGGAAGACTTTATCAAAATACTTTTTTTTTAGTCCCCGTCCAACAAGAGAGGTAAAGCCTTTCTATTCAAATGAGACGCACTCCCATTGTCTCGATAAGGTCAGCAGCAGGGCATACAGCAGGGATTGAGTAGTCTTGGGAGGCGGACTTCTAGTCCCCGGTTACTAGTTGACGACGTTGTTAACTACTAAAACTGAAAAAGTCTTTTAAGGGCGGAAGATCTTTCTTTCGCTTAAAATCCCAGTTTGGATGAGCAGAGTTACGCTCAATTTCGGTTCATACTGAAAAATAGGTGAATAGTTGATAGCAGATAGGGAAAGCTAAAAGCAAAGCTTGGATTGGATTTTCCAATTAGAAATCCGTCAGAAAAATTGTACCTTGACAAGCCCCATGATGCTTCTGGCTACCATCATCGCAGGGATAAAGAGATTCCCAAGACCAGAACTATAGACTCATTCCGCACCAGACCACTAGCAAAAGGCAAGGGGTTTCGCCCGAAGTGCACTTCTGTCGAACGAAAGGACTTGGCCAGACCCGTCAATGGAAGATGGCTAGCGAACCTCAGTGCATGGGGAAAGGTCATAGAGTTTACAGCCGAAATGCTGCATAAAAGGATTTAAATTAGGTGGCTTCACACAAACCAATCGAAAGACGAAAAACCAACCTAAACATGAGAATCGACTCGAAGATGAAAGGAATTCCTCTGGGTAAGGTGAGGCCAAGCTGCGAAACGAACTCTCTGTCCAAAGAGTACAGATAGAGTCGGAAAATAGGCCCTCTGGAGGTGAACCTGTGACTTCGCCCTGTTCTTATGGCGGGCAATAGTAACAACACGATCTCTCGGGAAAGAGAAAAAAAAATAAAAAAAAAAATAAGACTAAAGCCCTATCCATGATGCCCCACCAATCAAAAAATGCACTGCAGAGCCAAGGCCCCAAAGTATGCTTTTCCTCGCTCCGCAAGTAAGTACGAACCTGGCAAAGAAGCAATGTCAACCACCCTTAAAGGAGATCGGCGAGCTCTTTTTCCTGATGCATGGGACAAGGCCAAGGAGTAGAAAAACTATAAGCGCATGCAGCCTTCAGGCAAACCTTTAACCAGGCTGATGAAACCTAACCAAAATGTTAAATCAATGACGTCGGTCGTTGTGATCCTTCTTTCCCTTCCAGCCCATCTTTACTATTCCTAAAAAGAAAGGAAAGCTCAGAAGGACTCGCCCAAAGCAGAAATTGAATATACAGATGGAATGGTTCATCAACATGCCTCGGGAGCATGAGAGCGGGACCTTATGGGCAAACAAATAATCCTTAAAACTTGTATGTAAGGCTAACCTACCCCTGGTAAAAGGTTATTCCAATCTTTCGGATAAAACCTAACCGACGATTCATATTCTGGCAAGGCCCTTCTTACTGGGCGTCTCTCCGCAAAGGCGCTTCTTTCAGTATGAGTTGACTGACCTACTGACAATGTAATAAGATAAGAGGGCAATGAAATGAAATAGAAATCATTCTCTCCCTCTGAGCGCTATTGTTCTTTTCTTTCCCACCCTTGAAAGATATAGATTTTTAGTCTCAAATAGCTTGATCGGTCGAATGACCAGAAGGGGCTTGCTAAAATCACCGCCTTTGTTCGGTAGTTCGGTTCAGTTCTTAGCATAGGATACGGCGTTCCTTTCTTAATTCATAAGAGGGGGAGTTTCCCTTTATACTGAATTTAATTAAGAAATAAAGACGCGGTAGAAAAAAAAGCACCAATCAGTCAAGCTCGTGGCGCGTAGTGCAACATAGTTCTCCTAACTTGGAGGGCGGAAAGCATGCTGGTACATTTGCTTCTTATCTCTGTGCGTCTCGCGCCATATTTGATTATGATAAACATCACAAAGCCCACCCGGGGCGCGTCTCGTTTGATTTATTTCGAAAACAACCTAGGTCTCATAAGAGCCCCCGTAGAATCTCCCAAGCATGGTTGATCTTTACGCCTGTGACCAGCTTTCTGAGTCGCTCAGCGGTAATATATTCCCTTTCCTTCAAGTAAATCTAACCGAGCCCAAGCTAACAACAGCCCGATCCTTGCCGGATCTTATAGAGCGAGAGTAGTCTTACTCAACCGAAGACGCTCCCTTCCCTCTTCCCTTAGAGATGTAGCTTCGAAGCAGTAAGCTCTGTGCTCTTATTCTTTCGACCAATACAAGCCCGAAACCGCCTCCAACCCCTAATTATAATTATACGCCGACCCGCTTGCTTGCCCATATCAAAGAAGGGAGCTTCGGTCCCGCTTGCTGCCTCCTGGAATGCAGGATACTTACCCTATTATCTTGCTTAGTAGAGGAATGATGTGCGCTAACCTTCTAACCATATTGGTATCTGACTCTTAAAAAAAGAATTTTACGCCGGTCCGTCTACCATTATTTATATGTAATTGTTCATTCGCTTGACCTGGAAGTTCAGTTATGAAACCCACCCCTTTATTAGTATTAATAAGCCTTTGCAGGAAAGCGCTTAATAGTGTGGTAAACAAAACCCCGCCGACCTTGGCTATCGCCTTTCAACACCGCTAAGATCACTATTAGAATAAATGGGAAATTTGCCCTCTTCAATCAG
>JAPPVO010000019.1:6288819-6312114 GCA_030407325.1 Camellia japonica | reverse complement strand
TCCACTAACTGACTTCACTTTTGAGCATACCCAACTAGCCTTTTTCCCGAAAGACATAGATGGAACTAAACTTGTACTAGCTCTAACGTCTTTCTCTGGTCCTTGCTCTAATCGACTTGCCTGGAGTCTCGGTTCCCTTCCTTGAACCACTGGAAGCGCTGATCTCAATAGATTTCCATCTGCATAGCCAAAAGCTTGTTTTAAGGAACCCGCAAAAAAAGAGTTTACTTACGAAACTAGCTACCGTAACTACACTCCCGATTTAGTCTTTATGATCCCTTTCCTCTTAAGCTATGTTGGCCAGTTCCTCGAGTGTGGGTATTCAGATCTGTCTCATGGCTCTAATTTAAGGTCCGTTTAGTACTTGGACGATGGGGCAGGCTCTTTCCCTACTTCTCCTTGCATTTTTTGAACCATTACTACTGCTCATGCTTTGGAGGACCAGTGCTCAACTCATGCTTAAAAGTGGTTCTCTGCATGTACTCTATGACAAAGAGGCTGGCACTGAATTGGATGGGGGGAAGGCGTGAAAAGAGGCATACTGGCTTCATAGGAAGCTAAGAAGGTATAGAAAAGACCCAAGTAGAATAAGGAGGTTTATCCGAAGAATCCACCCAACCTTAGCAGGTTCAGGTGAAAGAGAGAAAGCAACTGTAGCCGAGTAATCTTCTTTAGCTGAAGTGTAAGGATTGAAAAAGAGCTCGTTTCCTCCGTCGATCTAGTTTCATCATAAGCTGTGGATTCTGAGTTTGATTCTGTTGCTTACGAGTTCGACATGGCTAACATTGCTGAGCGTCTGGATTAATCCCAAGATTGGGAGATGAATTAGGACCGCATTAGCATAGAGCCTCTTCCACTCATTCGAGTCAAGCCGAAAAGTACTGCTCAAACAAAGCTAATGGCTTTCAAGGCAAAGGACACGTACTATAGGAGATAGACAATTGCTGCTTGTGGTTTTTATCCCTTGCTCCTGAACTGGCGCACTTCGGCAAGAAGGAACTAACGAGAAGTAGAAAGGTCACACCACTATTCTGACTAAAGAAAGGGGCTATTTTGGTTCATCTGTTTGCTCGTTGAAAGAGACTACTTCAACAAAGCCGTATCTAGCTGGGCCGTAGTTTGCTGATTTGGAGGATAAGTCCTGAGGGGTAGGGAATTTCATCATATATGACCGGCATCGGAAATGCTGCTGCCTCTGTACCACCTTCATAGTCGACAACTAGATCCACTGATGTAAACTTGGCATCTATGGAATATCCTATCCCTGCCTCTAATTCAGTAGTGCGCTTTGAAGCGTACTGATTTATCTCCTAGCTAAAGCAAGTCGTTTCTGGAGGAGCAGCAAACAAAATAAAAGCAAGATACGGCTTATCAGCATACTTATTGATCTCCTGAATATTCGGCTAAATCCCCTGGCTATTGAACTGAGTTATCCTCACCTATTGACTAGAAAGCACAGAACCTGATAGAAAAGTAGGCAATGTCAAGTTAAGCCGTAGTTTGGCTACGCGCTAACTAAGGCCCCCCTAACTACACTACTTCCCTTCGGCCAAGCAAGATCAGATATACATCCCCGTTTATAAGGGTATGACATGGAAGTGGCCTAGTCACTACCGAAAGCACCCCCTTCACATGAAAAAGAGAAAGAGGCGGAGTGACAGCTTTGAGGGAGGTATTGCCTTAACTCTCTTTCTGGACCTACTCATCGAAAGATGCCCAAGTTCTTTGATAGAAGAAGCTTCAAATGTGCAGTTAGGACAAAAAAAAAGGCTGTTTGCAAGAATAGGCTCTGGGACTTTATCAAAGGAAATGATTGCATAAAGAGAAGAAGGGAAACTAGTCTTCCTATCTCAATCAAAGCCCCGTTTTGAAGAAGTGGGAGAACCTAGCCTGGTTGACCCATAGAGCGCTAAGAAGTAAGGACCGACAGCCTATGATGCACAAGAAAGGGCTATGCGAATAGGAAGAATTGTGTTAGTTGTTCGTGGGACTAATTTCGTTCTTATGACACAGGCCTATTCATACTATACTAAGGCAAGAGTCACTGACCGAGTGCAGTGGTAATACCGACAGAGAGAGCTTCCACCAAGGAAAGCTCAATCCTAACAGTCTCATCTATTACTGCGGATTCTCGAACAAGAGAAGAGGACTGACCAGATACCCTTACTCCCTATAGAGAAAAAGAGCAACCTATGCTATAAGGAAGAGAAGAAAAGAGGTTTACCTTTCTTCGGGTAAGAAAAATAGAGTGGATAGTTGACTTAAGAGGAGAAGTAGTCCCAGACTTCTAAGTCTTATATCAACTGTTTGTTAGCGGGGGAAGAGAAAGTAGAGTGAGACTGCATGGACCCGGCATATAAGATAAGCGAGGCATAATCAATTCTATTCTGTCTCGTGTCGAGCGAGGAATGTACTCTTTGTGGCCTTCTCTCTCTCCGTTGGTTAGCTAGTGTCATTTTCCTTCAGCTTCTTACCCTTCCACAACACAACAAATAAAGAAAGTGGCAATGGGTGAGGGGCAAGTATGCCTCATCTCATCTTGCAAGACCAATAGACACGTAGACGTACTCTCTATCTAGCTATCCAGGAAAAGATTATAGAAGGGGCAAGTCCCTTATTCGGCTTTCAAGGGATGATTTTGAGATCATCGTACAACAATAAAGTCAGAATTTCCACTCTTAGGGCTCCGACAAGGCTTACAGCCGAAGCATCACACGATGCATTGCCACTCTTATCCCATCTCATTAGCACAACCTCTTTTTCTATTGATTCTCGGTCACACCTCCTATTCTACCGAATCTCCGGGAATTGGGGCACTCTATCGTAAGTAATAATGGTTGTGTCTTTCTTCATTAAAGCCAATTGGTTGCTTGAAAGCCCGACCCCTTTTGTCACATCATCAGCCGAATGCTCTTTCTTAGTTGAGGTCTTCGATCCTCCATTTCACGACTTTTAGAGTTTTGTTAGAAAGCAAAGATGGCTCTTCTTCGTGGCGAACTTCACCAATTCATATTTGAGCTTCAGCTCAGCTAGCGGATATTGCCCCTTAACCCTTCCGCTAGCTATACCTATTAAGATAAAGTGACAACTACACCTCCGACATACAAGAGTCTTCTAGTTCTTATGAAAGCTCTTTCTTACCAGTCAAGTAGTACAAGAGCTGTATCTTATCTTATAGCCCGGCGCGGCGGGTCGCCTTTTGAATTCAGTAGATAGAAGAAACTATTAGATAGATAAGGAGTAGGTGAGTGAGTGAGTCCTCACTGACCTGAGCGATTTCGATCACCTAGCAGGCCTTTTCTTTGGTAGGTAACATCGCCAAAGCGTATCATCAGATTTGACTACGAAGGAAGGAACTCGAAGTGAAAGGGCCCCGACTTATTTCCAGAATTAGAGTTCGACCGCAGCTGCCCCCCTTTTTTTTGGGGGGGGGATCAAGTTCCTTGCCAACTATCGACCCCGATCTCTTTTCATTTGTTTTGGGTATTACCAAACCTAGCCTAGCCTTCGTCAATCACACTAAAGCGGAGCACCCAACTATGGCAAGGCCTCCTTAAGGGTTAGGTTAGTCAATCCGGCCCGAGACGCGTTCGTTGACAAAACCGCCGTAGGAATGGAGACCTTTCAATAGAGCGGAGGCGAACTGATCAACGAGAAAGAGGCCCTACTCACTACAGACGAATACACCACAAGATCGAACTGCACTCATGCCTCTCCCGCATCAAGTTGACCGCCCCCCCTACGTAGTGATTCTATCAATCATGTACGTAGGTAGGACCCTCCATTCTGATTGGTATATCATGAAAAAAGAAAGCCATTTGCACCAGGCGCACTGCGCTTTCCCTTGCCCAGATGTTCGCCTTTCTAAGTCAAGTAATGGTGACCCGCCGAAGACTGGAGCTTCATAACATGTTGACGAAGACCTCCGAACTGAGGGTTCGGTCAGTAGAAGGGACGACTTTGTCTCCCCGGAAGAAGAATAGCCCCGCTCTCTAGCCGACTGACCCCGTTGATCATATAACTGGGAGGGAACGTGTCACATTAGAGGTGAACGATCAGAGGTGTCCTCTAATCACCACGATGAGGCTGGTCCCTCTTTTAGTAGACTCGGCTATGAATATGAATGAAGAAATGAATGCCGGGCTCTTTCTTTCACTGCTAACCCCAAGAAGTTTCTTAATGCTGATACTTTCTGTTTCGTCGAGCCCCGAGCTTGTGGTCCTCCTTTGAGTGTGGGTTCAATTGGATGAATCTGTCAAGTCAAGGTCAACGTACGTAGCAGCAAGGATGGTGCATCGCCTATTTATCGTTCTCGCTCGGGAGCCGAACACGCCCGCTACCTACTGTACTGGACCTTCGACCAGGCATTCTACCTTTGTCGAATCGGAACCAACCACCACTGCATTGCGCTCGAAGAGTTGAGCGGCCGTCGGCCAGCAACTTCCGTGCACGGATATAGATTCATTCTTCGTATCTGGTTCAGCCTCACAACCCTTCGCGGGTTGGTAAGAAGTCAGTCTTGTTTGGTAAGACGGAATTGGACAAAGAAAAGAGAGTGCTCGACCGGAACAACGGCCAACAAAGACCGTAATTACATAGATAACTGCTCCTCCCCTTCTCCGTCTTTAAGGCTTTAAGGCGAACCCGTATGGCGGCTGGAAAGAAAGACGACCTCACCTTCTCGTAGATGGTGTCAGTGAGAGCAATTTTAGTATCCCCCGTTGACCTTCTTTTGTAGATAGAATCTTCAATGAGTGGAAACAAGCAACCTTACTAAGAAAGGTGCTTGTTGAGTAAGGCCGGCTTTCGAGCCCAAGCCCCTTGTATAGGTTGGGTGCTTGAGCGCATCTTTCTCATATTCATATCGATCAAGGCTTTCCTTGAGTTTTCAATAAGGGGCGCGTTAGCACTCCTGCAAGAAAACGGCCTAGCTAACGCGCGCCCTTACGTTTTCTTCGCTTGCTCTGCAGTACGAGCCTCATACAGAGCCGCGCCCCTTTAATATGATGAGAAGAAGAGGGGCCGCCCTCTTTTCCGCACCAATCCTTATTTACTACTACATCTTTTTTGGGGTGTATAGCTCAGTTGGTAGAGCATTGGGCTTTTAACCTAATGGTCGCAGGTTCAAGTCCTGCTATACCCAAACCTACCTTACACTCTACTATGAGTAACAATACGGAGTAGCGTTTAAAGATCACTCTTTAGCCTTTAGACTCGCTTCGGCGACTTCACCCTTTAAGTAAAAAGGGGGGTGAGCCGCTCCAAGCCGAAAGTGATAGCGAATCCTAAACTTGCCCACGCTCATCCAAACCGGCCTCAAAAAATGATTAGAAAGCGAAGCCCTTCCTTCCAATCCAAACTGGCAAAGCCACCCCTATATCTAACCACCGCTCACCCCGATCACATATTGGCATGTTCATGATGCATCATGATCAAAAGGCCATAAAGAAGACCTATGCTTCAATGTACTGTCATGATCACATATTAGCTCGATTTTCTTGACGGCTTAAAGGCGAAGCCACCTATTTCTTAGGGCAAAAGGCGTTCCCTCCTCCTAACTCCTTCCACTTCTCCCAGGGATAGGGACTATGACTTGACCTTCAGGGAAGAACTCCATGGGACCCCTCCTTTTAGGGCGCCTAGATAGTGAAAGGTTATCCCTTTACAACGCTAGAAGCTAAGCAAAGTCACGAAGCTGGCTGACTACGCTCGAGCAAGCTCCGGCCCGAAGGTGGTGGCTGAACTCGCTGCAGAGTTCAGGAGCGAGCAAGACTATCTTGGTGAATGCAATAAGAAGCAGAGTGCTTTGCCCATGCTGCTACCCACCGCCAAAGCGCTCAAGAGATTCGTGCTTGAATGTTGAGATCAGGGGACTCTATCCAATCCATGCGGCGAAATCTATTTGTGGTGGAACAAACTCAATATATAAATAAAATTATACATAAACATATAGAATTTGTTCCGATACAAGAGATCAGCCCCGAAGCAAGGTATGGTGGGTACCAGCAACTTTCACTTGTTAAGAGTAGGAGCTGAAAAGAGCTCTTTCTATAGGTTGGGTTTGCTGGGCTTTGATGCTTACCTTATTCTTAGAGAAAGGGGAAGGTTTGATAAAGGAGCTTTTAAGCCCTTTTGCTGGATTGTTAGTCCGTAGCCCCGCCCTATAGAATGAATAAGGAGAGGCCTATCGATGATCGAGCCACTCTTATACTACTCCTTACCTCACCCCCCCTGTCACTTAAAGGGAAGTCAAGAGAAGGGGGCCTGCTGGAAACCCTTGCCTTCAGCTCCGTACTAATCAGGCCGGCCGGCCATTAAGGGACATCACGACTATCCTTTCTAGTAATACCGAGTTGTATATGATCCTGATCAATGATCAATTTCTTTTAATATTCCAAATCCTTATGTGCTTTTTTTTGTTATACTAGCGGCGGCAAATCTATTATTGAACAAGATCCGGTATTGCTCACCCGACTGGATGTCAATCTAACGGATGGATAAGCGTAGCAGAAAAGAAAAGAGAGGGTCAATTACGAGAGAAAGGCGGAGGAAAAAAGACGAGAGAGCAAGCCCCGGGAGGCTCGCAGCTACCACAGCCGTAAGAACGACTCGAAAGACAGGCCCCCGCCCTAATAGTAGCGATCAAATCTTTCGGAATATAAATTGTAGTGTGGTAGCGCACAATGGTTGCTTTCCTATGCCGCTCCATTGATACGAACCCAAGCCAATCCGATTTAGGCGTAGGTGTAGACGTCCCCCGAACGCCCCGGGAGGGTTAGGTCCCGTTCTGTTCATATTGGGGTCACTACAATTCAAGGACTCAAATGTCACGGTTCTTAATCTTGAACCAAAGAGTCCAAATCCGGCAAATCGTTTTGAAAACAGATTTTTTGAAAGAAGTGCCAAACATGGACTGCTTCGCCAGATACAGAGTCGCCACCTAAATGTTTTTTAAATGGGAAATTTAGGAAACCCTGACTCGGTGCCAAAGGCCACGTGTCCGTCATCACCAAAGTTGCCTCGGCTCGGGAACTTGGGTACGATTGGGGAAGGTCACTTCGTGAGCACCCCCGCTCGCCCGATCAAAGATCGGCCTCTACTAACCCTGATATCTTATTTTGAAAACATTGTGTGCTCTTATTCCGGTTATTAGCCTAGGTTACTATGTGATGCTCGCAGCAAATAAGTATAGACTGGGCCGCCTGAATTGGAACAAAACATTTCATGTTTGTTTGTTTGAAAATGGTTTGATGGTGCTACCCGCAGGTAGGCTAAGACGCGGATTTGCCACCCTCAGGTGGGCTTAGAAAACATGATTTTGCCACTATCTAGTGGGCTTAAAACAAACATTTGACGCATTGTCCCAATTCAAGCAACACAACCTCCACCCACAGGCATTCAAGGCAGTTATATCACATAAGCATATAGCCTCATGGTAAGCATGCTATTCATGGCAACACTCACACGCATGCAAGGATGCTAAAGCATAAAACTCACCGAGTACTCCAAGTCAAAAACAAAAATTGATTAGAAATCATGCATGATCCTAAATATACAGGAATGCCTAATGCAACACATGCAATAATGCAACTATAGCAGGCTCGGCTATTCTAAACATGGCATATGGAATGCTACAACTAACACGTATTCAATTTGGAATTGAAATGCAAATGCAGTTTGTATGATGCGCCGAGCCCGGTGCGTGCAAAACAGATGAATGATGCAAACATGCTATCATACTGTATGCTAATCGAAATATGCCCTATATCTAACCATCATAAGCGGGTAAATAAAAGGGAGAAAGAAGTGGGGGTTGGAAGACATACATCACACTCACCCACACTTATTACAGTTATGCCCTCGCGCAGAGGGTCCAAATAAATAATACAGTCCCAAATGAAAGAATAGTACAGTCCGAATAACATACATATTCCTAATTAATTAACAAATTAAACTAATAAAGCTGTAAACTGGCATGCAAGCCAGGGGGCTGCCTCGATTCTGATAAATGATGCATGCTGGGCTGCCTTTTGGAAATCCACTGGATGCCCAATTTAGCCTCTGTTTGCAATGTTTCTCGAAATGCGCGCCAGACTCCGAAAAGTTACTGATTCCTTATTTTGCTACAACAGAGAGCAGGAAAAGGGCATAGCAATGTATTTCACAAATATATGCATGCCTCGATTCTCGTGCCACCAATCACGCATCTTGATGCATGATGACCGAGGAGTCGGATTGCACAACTCAATATTGGGTGCAATGCAGATGAATGCTACAACAAAACCTAACTCCATCATGGATAATCCGGAGTGTCGGCGACTTGGGACTTGAGACCCGTTCCGTCACTCGGAGTACGAAACGTGCCTCGTTTCCCGTGCCCGGGCTAACTCCTATCCCGAACACGATGCAATATGCATGATATGCATGAAATGCAGCTAATATACAATTCTAGCATGCTCAATGCTATGAAAATGAGATGCCTCGGAGTGCGTGCCAGACGGGCACGCATACTGAGGCGATGAATCTAAAACATGAAATGGCACGAAATATGATATACAATGAGATTAAAATGAGATGTCTCAAAATGCGCACCTACGGGCACGCAAATCGAGAAAATGGCATACGGAATGCAACATGACCAAAATGAGATATGCGATGCAATATCGGCTTACACCAATATGAGAGAGAGCCTCAGCCCTACTCACACAGTAGGCCGTCGGATAAAAAACGAAGTGCCTCGAAATGCGTGCCCACGGGCGCGCAAACCGAGGCGATGCATATGGAATGCAAAATGACATGGAAATGATATGTAATGAGGCTAAAATGAGATGTCTCGAAATGCGTGCCCGCGGATACGCAAACCGAGAAAAATGGCATACAGAATGCAATGATGCAAAAATGGCATACAGAATACAGAATGGACTTATACCAACATGAGAGGACCTCAGCCACTCTCACACGGGAGGCCGTCGGATAAAAATGAAGTGCCTCGAAATGCGTGCCCACGGGCGCGCAAACCGAGGCGATGCATTAAAGCATAAAGTGACATACACGATGCAAATTGGGCTTATACCAACATGAGTGAGCCTCAGCCACACTCACACGGGAGGCCGTCGGATGAAAATGAAGTGCCTCGAAATGCGTGCCCACAGGCGCGCAAACCGAGGCGATGCATTAAAGCATGAAGTGACATACACGATGCAAATTGGGCTTATACCAACATGAGTGAGCCTCAGCCACACTCACACGGGAGGCCGTCGGATGAAAATGAAGTGCCTCGAAATGCGTGCCCACGGGCGCGCAAACCGAGGCGATGCATTAAAGCATGAAGTGACATACACGATGCAAATTGGGCTTATACCAACATGAGTGAGCCTCAGCCACACTCACACGGGAGGCCGTCGGATGAAAATGAAGTGCCTCGAAATGCGTGCCCACGGGCGCGCAAACCGAGGTGATGCATTAAAGCATGAAATGACATATGGCATATGGAAAATGTAAATTTCAGCAGCCAAAATGATGCAAAACAGTCCCCGAATTATAGCAAAATTACACCCGATGCCCGAAATGCAATGTTATGCACCTGAAATGGCCTACAGCTATGCCAAACATGCACAATATGGACACGACATGTAAAGACAGATGCTAGGTAGACCCTAAAATAGCATTTTTACAGCACAAAGAATGGCCAAACAACAATCACAAGTATGGCAAAAATAGCATGCAAAAATGGGGGAAAAGAGGGAAATAATGAAGCAAATGATATATACAATGCTCAAACTGAAAAATACAGTTCTACAACATTAAAGAGGGACCAAAAATATGCACATTTACAGTAGATGACATCCCCCAATTCAGTATGTAGATATGCTTAACATAGCATGCAAAATAAAGCCAACAAAGGCTATAACATGAGATACCAAAAGGATGCATCAAACAGTCTTGGACCCTTAACAAAATATGACAAGAAGGCCAAAATAAGACTCTTTCCTAGCCTGATTAAGGCTCAAAACAGAAGCTAAGCAAGCCTAACAAAGCATGCAATTTTACGGTAAATTGGAGGAATTGTGAAGCAAGTGTAAGATGGAGTTACCAAAAATGGTTGAGCCCTTCTTCAATGTTGAAGAGGGGCTCAAAATAGGCCCACTCACAATATATTGTATGCTCGAAAACAGATCACTCATGAGCTAAAAATAGCATGCAAGAGTAAGAGTAGAACATGAATTCAAAGCAAGTGGCATGCAGAGCATGAAAACAAGTTTGAGCCCTTCTTCAATGTTGGAGAGGGGCTCAAAATAACACAATATCAGTTCATGAGATGCTCCAAATCAGATCACAAACAGGCCAAATAAATCATGCAATTTTACGGTAAATATGGAAAATTACAAAGAAAGTGCATGATAGAGAGGCCAAACATGGTTGATCCATTCTACAATGTTGTAGAGAAACTCAAAATAGGCCCACTCACAATTTATATCAGGCTCGAAAATGGATCACTCATAATCCAAACAAAGCATGCAAAATATTGACATAAGAGGTGATGTTGAAGGAAGAGCATGATAGAGGTACCAAATAGGATTGAGCCCTTCTACAATGTTTTAGAGGGGCTCAAAATAAGCCTAAAACCAGTAGGGTTCAGAGCCCAAAATAGAGAGCAAGTAGGGTAAAGAATTGACTCAAAGTTGTGCTCAAAAAAAGGAAATAGAGTCTTACCCTTGAAGATCTAACTTTGATGGCTTCTTGGCTTCAATTTGTTGATCCCTAGCCTTTGAAAATCACTCCTTTGCTGCTGAAATGGAGGTGGTGATGGTGGTGCTTAGGGTTGATGAAGAGAGGAGCTAGAAACTTGAAGCTTTTTAGGGTTTTTGGCTATGGAAATGGAGGTTTTGGAAGAGAGGCTCTTGAGATGAAATTTTGTAACCCTATCAAAGGAGCTGTCCAGCCCCTTAAGAGGACCAAAAAGGGTGTAAAAGGGGAGGGAAATGCATCCAAGCTTTCCCTCCCAAAATATCCCCCGGAGGACAGGGATATTTTGAAAAGTAGCTGGACAGCTGTAAAGGGTTCAAAAGCAGAAAGCTGGCCGGCCAGGTGGATTTCTTGAAGATGGCCGGCCGGCCACCCCACTGGTCGGCCAGCCACTCCCCATGGCCGGCCGGCCATGGCCAAAAATGAAGTCAAAAATTAATGGCCGGCCACCAACTCTTGGTGTCCTCCCAGGTGTGTAGAATAAGGTTCCATGGTTGGAATTTGGCAACTCTGGAACAGGAGTCACAACATTCAACTTGAAAGAGAGGCTCAAAAATGAAAATCACAATTACTGGCCGGCCATCACTTTTTAGGGTCCTCCCATGTGCCCTCATCACAAATATGTAGTTTTGGTTGGAAGAAAATGGCCCTAGGGTGTTCAACATTAGCCCGGAAGTGAGCAAAACGGGCGCCAGAAGAGCATAACTGGTTTTCTGAGATAATTGCTGGCCTCCCACCCTCCAGTGATCTTCCTGGTGCTAAAACAGAGGTACCTGCCAAAATTGAACAAAAACTGATGCAAAACGAAAGCTCGGGGGCCAAACCGCGAGGTTCGGGGCCCGAAAACCGGCTGTAAGCACCGAAAGTGGCATTCAGCCACGAAGTGGGTATCTGAGACCCCAGTGTCCCTCAGTATGATAAAACAGAGGCACTTGCCAAAATTGAACAGAAACTGATGCAAAATGAATGCTCGGGGCCCAAACCGCAAGGTTCGGGGCCCGAAAACCGGCTGTAAGCACCGAAAGTGGAATTCAGCCACGAAGTGGGTATCTAAGACCCCAGTGTCCCTCGGTATGATAAAACAGAGGCACTTGCCAAAAACCGGAGAAATCGGAGATGGTTGGGCGGTCCCGAACCGAGGCACACGGCCTGACGGCTCCGAAAACCGGGAACCGAGCTCCGAAATGGGCAAATGGCCTACGGCCACGAAATGTAGCCCACGGCCACCGAGAAATAGTCTACAGGACTACTCCCTTCCCTCAGGAAAGAAAACAGAGAAAACCGAGTCTGGTTCGCAAACCGAGACAAGGCACAGAAGAGGATTCGGAAGTCCGGAGGCAGGGCGCACGGCCGCGACTCTGAGACTTCTGAACGAGCACAACATGCAACATCACCGAGCGCTCAATCGGTGATGTCTGAGTCTTAAGGTCGGTCAAAAATGGGGTGTCTACAGTAGGACCCAACTCCAAACCCTTTACCTGGCCCTTCACTTACATGGGATAGCGAAGCTGCTCCAATCCATTGGAAAAACCCACATTTTAACTAAAATGTTGCAGCATTGATTGAGCGAAGCCGCTCTGCAATAGTGAAGGAGCAGCTTGTCTGTCTTATGGCAGGTAATTTACTTTTTGTTGTCTACTTTATAAGCAGCTCCATTTTGCATGTGCTCTACTGTATCTATCGCAAGTCTTATCAGCTTATGTACTAAGCGAAGCCACCTTCGGCCCTAAGCTCTCATCAAAGTTGCCCTCACCCCTATCTCTAGAAGGGCGAGCCATGAGCTTACTTTGAGTATTTACAACTCTGGTGGCAACACGTGACAGGCGAATGACATAATTCTCAAGGAGTTACACGACGGCCATGTGATGATGCATCAAATAAATGCAAGGGTTGATGACTCAGTAGGTCCTTGTATGGACTGATTAAGTTCCCCACTAGGAGAGCTTTAAAGGGAATAGGGGTGGATATCTATATGGGCTTCATGTGATTCGAAGCCAACCACTATGTATTGTATACCTAATGAAAGCCTTAAATAGCCTCTTAACACTTACCCGCCTAAACCAAGCAAGATTGAAGAATCAATCCATTACCAGCAAGATACGGCTCAACCAAAAAAGGTGAGCACCTAGCGCGAGCTTTATTGAAAACGGCCTAGCTAACGAGCAATCTTTCTAAAGCACGTTAGCGCTTTACTAATAAGATAGAAAGGGATTTTCTCACTTGTTTAGTAAAGTCAAGCTTTGGTGTCGCCCTATCTTGCTGGGGCACTCATGCCCTTACTAGTTTTGGGGCTTTGATTGGCAAAAGCTATTTTCGCCTTCTAGCCAGTAGTTGCCGGATTAGCCTTCGGACTTTCCTTACCCGCTTTTATTGAGAAATAACAAAGATAAATGTTGGACATCTATCGTTGTCGTGATAACACGGTTGAGTGTTCATTCGATCCACCACCCAAGGCCAGGCCGATCAAACCTATCCTTGGGTTCGATCCAGCAAGTGATTCCCTCCCCAAAATTGGGATAGTCGTTAGGTCATGAATTGAATGCGAAGGAGAGAGATAAACAGTTGGCGGGGGCCATCCGTTATCAGTCCATATTGGGTAGATCTACCCCTCTCATCCTCTGATCCTTTATCTACAATTCAATCTATTGATGGGATTTCTTCTCGATTGGCATATTACACACTCGGGCCAATCTACTACACGCTAATAATGGTCTTCTGGATTTCATCTCCTACCGAAATTTCAAGTGGTTGGCCGTTTGATCGAGTCCATCACTTGAAGTCGTACCCTCCCAGTATGGGTGAGTCTTCTGCCGATTGACAGAAATGCCCGCCGAAATTCGAGAATGGTCCATCCCACCATAATGGATCTCTCCTACCGCTACCCACTAGCGGATCGATTTAGGGAAGGAAAGAAATGCCGATTAAGCAATTCCTCCCATCCCGATAAAGCGAGTCACCCGTGATTCGATTTTCCGCTGATGCAGGCCGATTGGGATCCCAGCAGTCAAACCACTGTGTTTGTTCCTCACCCTCCTAATCAAATCTATTCTAAGGTGTCTGGGGGTAGGGGAAACAAAGAAGGGATTGATCGACCAACTTGAACAGATCCATAACCTGGTTCCATCTGTCCTAAATGAGGGAATTAAGGCGGGTATAGTCGAACTGAACTAGTTGATTCTAAGGTCGGTGATAAGTAGTTGTATCCGTATCAAGCCTACCATCTCTTCTTACGAAAGTGTTTCCATCCCATCTCCGAAAGTTTTGCAATATCTATAGCCCTGCTTCAAAGCCCCATAAAACCTTCTTACTCTCTCTCTCTATAAAAAGCCCTTTCCCATTTTAATAAAAAGAAGATAAGCTTTGAAAAGTAACATGCGTCCGACAAGCAGTCCATAATGTCATCCATCATTAGCATTATTGGAAATAGTTCACCCAACTCTTATTCAAAGCCCATCTACACACTCCAACTGCCTCCTTTTGAGCTAGTCAAGAAGGCGTTGAACACAGACTGAGACTTTCTCACCCCTTCGACAGCAATTCCTACACTTGACATCAGATCTCCTCATTTTCAAATGGGGATAAGCGATAAGCCGCTTTGCACGGTAGACTTGCTCCTACCCATAACTAAATCTGATTTTATATCCTCCTCTTATCTTAGGGGGTAATCCAGCCGGTACTTGTGGATTCAGGGACAGCATCAAGTCGGAAGAGTGTTGCAGAAAGATCTGCACTTCCCTTTTACAACATAGGAGGGAGGGGGGCCTCCTTCCTTAAAAGCCTTTCTGATTGCCTCTGCCACTCTCTCTTAAAGCTACAGTATCCCACCGATCCTTGCATCAGCTCTGCTAGTTAGCTTTGCTATCAAGGCATAACATTCTATGGACTCTTCCACCACATCCAGAAATGGTATGCCAACACCCTTTCTCCTTAGCCGACCAAAGTCTTCTGATGGCCGTTAAAAGTCAGCCGGTGTTCTCCCTACGTAGGTAATACCCTACTCCTATTACCATGGTCTTCCAAATAGGATATAGAATACGTCCATAGGGAGAACATCACACCAGACATCCTGCTTTAACTTCCCTAACTCCAACTTAGCAGAAGGGGCACCTTCTCACCCCTTACTCAACATAGGGCCCTCTGCTCATGCCCTTTTTGGTCTGATTCGATAGGGTTCTGGATGAGGCCCTTACTTAAAAGGGCTTCTGCCCCAACTAATCCACCATCTCTGCGGACCCTATCTTATTCGAACTCCCAGCACCAACGATCATCTTTGCACTGGCCAATTCTGCCATAGATCTGGAATGCTGCCTTCTGTCTCCTCCTTCTTTCTGCTAACTTTGGCTCACGTTGCCACACAATCTAAGGACAGCGAAATTGTCTCCTCTCCTAAGCTTCAAAACCCCTGCTATGTTTCCGACTTGAACTTACCTTTAGAGCTTCCAGGGCTCTAGGCTCCACAACGTTTAGTATTCCATCTTCAGCTGGTCTATTCTGCACTCCCCCAGCAGGATCATCTGTCTGAACATTGGAATAGTAATGAGCAAAATGCCCCACTCCTTCACATTCATAACAGTTACTGGATCCCCCTCTACTGAGCCTTTTCTTATCTCCTCTACAGCAAGCTTTGTTGGCCTCGCGCTCCAAACTGATGGCGTCTCGACGTTCTCCTTGAAGCCGTCCTGGCGCTCTCCCCCTTTAAGAAGTTTGTAAAAAGGCTCAAGGTTTTTGGCTTCCTATAAAGCAAACCCCTCCTAGGTTGTGGCAACTTTCTACTCCTCCTGAGCTATCTTGCCATATCTAAAATGGCTTCGAGCATCTGGCTTCACCACTACTGCTTGCTCTCTCCTTCTTCGGCACTTCCCAGGCCGCTCTCTCATTCTCTTGATCCATCTGAATCACACCCTTACTGATCCAATGGCCAAGAAATAGCACTTTCATCTGAGTACCGTTTCACGTACAACTTCTTTTCCTACTACACTCGGAACACTGTACTCAGGGTTCCAAATCCCTAGTGAGTGACTATAAACGATTCTGTCATCGAGGTTTTCCACTAGAAACTGGTCAAGGTAAGGATTTGAGTTATCCATTTAGATGCCGAACAAGACCTGAACTAGGATGATATTCATAGATCAGTCACTCTTTGTGTACGTTATGGAGTCTCCACTCCATGTTGAAAGCTCTTTCAAATAGCATGAGCGTTGAAAGTCTTCAATTAGACTAGAGCGTTAGATTCTTTTTTTTTTTTTTTTTTTTGACTTCTTTCAATTCAAAGTGGAATGAAGAAAAGAAGAGAGAAGGAAAGTGGTTCACTAGAGTTTGTCTCTTGAAAATGTTTTCTTTTTCTATTCTCTTAAAGGTCTTTTTCTCATTTTATTTCATGGTATCAAAGCCAACAAGAGAATTAGGGCGCTAAAAAAAAAACCCAAAACATGCTTGTTTAGAGGATAAAACTGTTCCTGTCTGCTTTTTCTTTTTTTATTTTATGATCGATAGAAATGGAAACTCTTTTGTTATATGCCCTATACCCACCCAATTTCTTTGGTAGATCCTAACACGAATTATGTACACAATAAGGATCACAATCATTGATACAGTTTGGATGCCAAGCTATCTTATCAATATATTTACAAAAAAGCCTTCAATGTAGTGATGAAATAGTGATACATAATCAATCCTATTTGTTTTGTTCATTACTAAAACGAATCGAATCCTATCAAATATTTCTATTTTTCTTTTGAATTACTCATATATATATATATCCTATGAATTTCATTTCACACCAGAAACTATGCTAGGAGAAGTTCGAATCCGTTCCATTCGGATATTGATAGGTCTTGGTTTGACATGGTTTACGCGTTACCGGTTCTCGAAAGAGTTAATATCTCCATTAGCTAAACCCTTTCTTACCCTACCTTTGGACTCATATTTTGTTCATACACAATCAACGGAGGCCTTCTCAATACATGTTGTAACGTCTTCAATAGCATGCTCTTACTTTGTCTTTCCCTTAATAAGTCATCAAATTTGGTGCTTTTTGATCCCCAATTGCTATAGGGAACAAAGGACGAAATACAATCGATTCCTCCATTTAAGTGGTTCTCGCTTCTCTTTGTTCCTGTTCCTAACTCTTTCCCGGGTAGTTCCCGATGTTTGGCACTTTCCATACTTCATGGGTGCAACATCAACAAATTCGCTCATGATCAGGTTACAACCTAAGATCTATGACCATATTATGTTAACTGTACGTATTTTGTTCATTCCATCGGTATGCTCCCAGGTACCTATAATTGTGATCCGTTTGCCAGAATCAAGGGCTCTTTCTGCGGAAACCTCCACGAACAATCTTTATTTTTTGATGGTTTTTCTGCTTCTCACAACTGCTCTTACCACACCTCCGGATATCTGGTGCCAAATCGTCGTCCATTTCCTTATTTCTTCAATAATAGAGTTGGATATCTCTATGGCATTGATTGTACAAGTTCGTGAAGAGGGCTAGACGAGTGGAATGAGGGAGAGCAACTCGATCAACAAAAAAGAAGAGTAGCTCCCTAGTACCTGGCAAAGTCATTATCAGTGAATTCCCGAGCAATTCTTAACCAACATATAGGATTCATTCCCGTAAAGATTATAACACACAGAAGACTGCTTACCTTAGGAGCGGGATGAGTGATACATCCGGCGAGCACCGGTGAAGAACGCAAGCAAAGTTGGAGCTCGGGGTATTGTTTTATTCCATCAAGAGAAACGAGATGGGCTAGTAAGAAGGCCCCTCCACATAGGGGGGCAAACCAAAAAGCTCAACTTTGCAAGCGGACCAATCTTCTGTACTACCGCCTTACTCTCTCTCTCTATAAAAAAAGCCTACGGGAAGCACGAAGAGCTAAGCCACTAATGTCTTGGCGAAGGTTATACCTCAAAAAGTCAGCAGAGCTAAGCTTTTGTATGTGTTATGTCCTTTCGATCGAGCAACAACTTCTAAGGAAGGCCTTTATTCCCCTTTGAAAGAAGTAAAAAAAAAAAACAAGTATTCTGAAGCCAAATGCTCTTAGATGGGTAGTTGAATAGGGAGTTAAATCCTTTTTTATCCTTCATATTAAATATCACTTTGAGATCATGAGAACCTTGTGAATTGATATAAATTATGGCATGCATCTCTGAGGAGAGTGGCACGGCCAAACATTATCCCATAAGTGAATCAGCTTACCATTGCCTAACCAAAGTCTAGCCTAAGTTCTGCCGGAAAGTCTCTCTATATCAAATAATACCTTTCTAGATGCAGGATATTTGAAAGGTAGGTTGATCAATCCATTTTTTGCCATTGGAGAGGTACTTAGCAGCCAAATATGAGCACCATGGCTTTTTCTTTTCCTTTGGAAATCTCCATAGCCACTTCATAAGAAGGGCTGACTTGGTTGAAGTCCACCTCCTTCGTTAAGGTGATTGAAAAAATCCAAACCATAAAAAAAAGAATTTTTTGTATGGGATGCTAGTAAGGATGAACATGATGAGGTCTTATTGCATTATTGTTTTTTTTTTTTTTTTGAAAATTTAAATTCAAACATATCTATCTCAATCTTGTGGCAATTTCCTCTTCAAATCACATCAAGATGAACTTTAAAGGAGTAGGGAAGGCTACTCTGGGAATTTGGATTATCGTGGGGTCATAAGAGATGGCAATGGTGCTATTATGTGGAATTGAACAGATCTCCTCTAGGGATCAAAGATGCAACCTTTGCAGAAGCAGAAACTCTCCTGCATGGCCATAGTTTTGTCCAAACTATTGATTCTTTTCAAGTCATCATATCAAACAAAAAGGGGCTCTCTTAACATGATTAGATGGGCGAATGGCAATAATCAAGAACCTTGGCGCCTATGCTTTTTTATCTTGAGAAAAAATTTCTCCATATATGTTAAGTTAAAATTCATCATGTGAAGAGGAAAGGGACTTATTTAGCTGATCATCAGACTAACTTGGGTGTTAGGCTGCAATCTTATAGTCATTGGATGGGGGTTGTAGACACCCCATTTTTGACCGTCCTCAAGACTTGGTTGTGCTTGCAGGTACATCCAGCCCCGAGTTCGATTGCTCGTCGGGTATTCGACCTTCGCGGCGGAACATCACAGGTTTGAGCTTTCCAAACCCTGTATCCTTTCTGCCCCATTCTTGGACCATGACTTGGTCCTTTCAGAATGTGTTTCTTGGTGCACTGCCGGCCCCCTTTTGGGCTTGCCGGCCTTCACCTTGTTGCTGCCGGCCATCAATAAGCCACTGCCGGCCACCACTGATGGCCGGCAAAGCCCTTGTCTCAGTAGGTTTCACTCCAGATCTTTTGAGCCAGCTAGAATCCTTTCATCTCCCCTCTATACACGTGTATGGAGGGATGAAGCTCTTGCCAAGCTTCTTGAAGAAGCTTTGCATTGTTTTCCCTCTATATAAGGGGAGAGCCTCTCTCCTTAGCAGAGGTTCAGCCATTTTAGAAGAGATATAGCTCTCTATCTCTATATTTCTTACTCTCTCTCTATATTGTTATGGTTTAGTCCATTTTTCTTGCACTTTTACACTACAACACATAGAGATACACCACCACCATTGGACTGAGGTTCTTGGGAAGGTTACTTGAGCTCTGAAAGTGAGTTTTTGGCCCCTGAGGTTGCTGGTTTCGAAGTTGGTCTTCAAGGGTGAGTATTTTTCCCTTTTTTAGTACTTTTTTGTATCTCATTTTGGCCATCCTTGCATATTGTTTTAGGCCTTTCTTTAACTGAAAAAAGTCTTGTATTTAAGTGCTTTTGAAGTTTGTTTAAGGTCTTTTGGGTGTTAGGGGTGTACAACCCTCTTGTTTGCCTTGTTTGGCCTTATTTTGAGCCATGCCTTAAGGCCTTCGAGCTAGCCTTGGTTTGGCCTTCTAACCACTGAAATCCAGTGGATTTTAAGTGGTAGGCATGTGAATTTGAGGCCTTAAATCAGAGGGGGTGACCCCCTCTCTTTTGGTTTTTGTTTGCTTGCATTTTTGGCCTTCCAAAGGAGCATGCCTCTCTGTACTTTTGAGGCTTGGTTCAGGCCTTTTTTGTGACTTTTAGGACCTTCCTTGGCTCTTTCCATGGCTGGTTTGGTCACATTTTGCATGCATCTTGTATGTGTAGTGTAATCCCATTTGTAGCTCATCAAAGTAGCATGTTTGCCTAGCTTGTGTTGAGTCCATTTCAGTAGGTTTTTGGTGATGCTTTACCATGCCTTAGATCTGTTTTGGGTTGGTTTTGTCACTCCATGCATGTATAATACACTTGTAGTGTAAAACTCACAAACTAGCTTTATATGCTTCTTGCTTTAGCATGTTATCCTAGCTTATGTTGAGTCCATTTCAGCATGTTTTTGGTGATGTTTTGCCATGTCATGACTCTGTACATAGCTGGTTTGGTCAACTTTTGCATGCTCCATATACTTGTAGAACAAATCTTGCTAACTAGCTTTATCTGCATGATGTTTTGACTCATCATTCTAGCATATTTTGGCTTTGCTCCAGCATGATTTTATTCTTGTTTTGGGCTGTTCTAGGACTTTTTTGGGCTTCCATGGCCATATCACTCATGTTTTGTATAGCTATAGTGTAAATGCTTAGGCTACCCTTGGGTTTTGAGGCCCCTACCATGCCATACATGTGATGTTTGCATGCTTTGCCATCATTCTAAGTGTTATTTCAGTCCATGAAATGTGGCCATACACTTGCATTTGACATGCTTTTAATGCCTTGGAGCCTTGGCTCTTTATGCCTCATGAATGGATCATTGTGCATGCCATTAAGCCTAGGCCTTTGGGTCATCATATTAGTGCATTTTTTGTCTTGTTATACCATGATGTAACTCTGTTTTATGCTGTCCAAGTCATGCCATGTTTGGTTTCAATAGGTGTAGTGCATTGCCTCTTTTGTAGCCTTGCATGCTCCATGTTTTTGGCCTTGTGTTCTAGCTTGTGTTAGCTAGCTTCAAGCTTGTTTTTGGTCTTGTTTGGACCTGCCTTGGGACTATTTTAGGTTCCCTTAGCCCTTTGGGGCTTGCTTTGTATGGCCATGGCTTAAGTCCCTCTGCTAGTTCTTAGCTTTTGAGCTTCATACATGCCATGCTTGTGTTATGTGTGTGATTTGGCATCATTCTTAACATCATTTCAGAGCATGTAGTATTGTCATACTTGCATGCTTTTCACTCCTTAAGTGTGCTTAAGAGTTGCATCTTTATGCCCTAATTCTTGGGCCCATTGGCATGCATGCTTATCTAGCATTTTGTACCATCAATTCAGCACCTTTTGGCCACTGATTTGGGCATGGTTGAGGTCTGCCCACATTGGTTTAAGTCTATCTTTTGCATGTTGTTGCATGCTTGTCACCTTGCATGTGTTGCATACTTGCATGTTTGCATGTTGTTACATGCTTAGCCATTTTTGCATGTTGTTGCATGCTTGTTATATCACATGTTGTTGCATGCCATTAGCCTTGTTAGGTTGTTCATATTGCATTGCATGTTTGCTTGCTTGAGTCCATTGTGTATGCCATCCTTGCATTGCATTGTTGTTTGGATTAAGTGTTAATCCGAGCACGAGAAACGAGGAACGTTTCATACTTCAAGTGATGAAACGTGTCTCAATTCTCGGTCGCCGATGCTCTTGATTATCCATGATAGAGTTCTAGGCACTTATGTGTTTATTTGTGCATTCCTTTTACATTGATTTGCACAAGTTGGATCTTTGGCCATCATGCATCGGGATGCGTGATTGATGGTCTTGGATTCGACTATGCCTCTCCCTTGATGTTTCGAGGTGATATGGGGTGGCATAGTGCGTACATATCCTTGGGAGACCCTCCCTTTTCTCTATTTTGTGCTCTGCTGCAGCTTGGTGTCCCAGCACATCAGTGGCCGGCAGTTCCTTGCAGATGGCCGGCACCTCTTCATTCTTGGCCGACAGTGTGCCATCTTTGGCCGGCAGGTGGTCGGCGCATTTCTCCATGGCCGGCAGGCCACTGATGCACTCCTCAGACTGGTTTTGGTAAGTTCCAGCAGCAAGGTCTCAAGGACACCCTGCAGACAGAGCCTCTAAAGAGCAACCAGAGAGCTTACCGGGACGGGAACCGAGCATGCTTGTTCACCTTCTTCAACTTGCCGAGGCAGCATTGTTCAATTGCTTACTTGTTAGTTAGCATTTTGAATTTGTAATTTAATTAGTTAATTTGTTAATTAATTAAGTGTTGTAATAATTAGTTGTAGCTAGTTATTCATTCGGTTATGCAATAATTAATTAGCTTGTTAGTTAGTTAATTAGTTGGCATGTATTATTTATTCGGACCCTCCGTCGAGAGGGCGAATTTTGTAATAAGTTTGCATGAGTGTGTGCATGTCTTCCAACCCCACGTCTTTCTCCCTTTTACTTACCTGCTTTTGATGGTTAGTTCTAGGTCATTTTCAATTAGCATACTTATGCTCGCATGTTTGCACCATTCATCTACATTGCATGCACCGGGCTCGGCGCATCATACTAACTACATTGTATTTCAATTCCAAGTTGAATACATGATTATCTAAATTGCATCTCATATGTCATATTAGAATAGCCGAGCCTATTTCTAGTTGCATTTTGTATGTGTTGCATTAGCCATTTCAAACATGAACTAGGATCATGCATTGATTACTAACTAGCTCTTGTTTTGGCTCGGAGTACTAGGTAAGCTTTTATGCTTTAGCATACTACATGTGTGTGAGTGTTGCCATGATAGCATGCTTGCCATGAGGCTATTTGCTTAAGTGTTTAACTGCCTGAATGCCTGTGGGTGAAGGTTGGATTACTTGAATTGGAACAATTCATTGAAATCCGCATTTTAGCCTACTTACGAGTAGCAAACTTCAAACCATTTTTCAAACAAATGGATATGCAATGTTTTGTTCCAAATTAGGCGATCTAGTCTATACCTGTTTTACTGTGCGCATCACATAGTAATTCTAGTTAATTAATTGGAATAAGAACACATGTGTTTTCAAAAACTAGATATCATGTTTGGTAGTGGCCAATCTTTGATCGGGCGAGCGGGGGTGCTCATAGATGACCTTCCCCAATCGTACCCAAGTTCCCGAGCCGAGGCAACTTTGGCGATGACGAACACATGGCCTTAGGCACGAGTCAGGGTTTCCTAAATTTCCCCAAAAATAAAATATTTAGGTGGCGAGTGTGTATCTGGCAAAGCAGTCCATGTTTGGCACTTCTTTCTTAAAAATCAGTTTTCCAAAACATTTGCCAGATTTGGACTCTTTGGTGATTTATCAATCTCACATCGCACATTGTGAGATCAGATTAAGAACCGTGACAATTTGAGTCCGAACTGTAGCATGAGGCCCCCAAGGGCACGTCTACAGGGGTCTTCCATTCCAAAAGAGATTGTAATTTAACTCTTTCCCCCACTTATCATCTCTCTGTGGGACATGTTCCCTCTTCAACTCAGCGCTTTATAGATAGGCATTTTTATTGAGAATGCCTTTTCAGGTTATAAAGGTCCCACCTTACCTTTCAAA
>JAPPVO010000019.1:6163819-6283819 GCA_030407325.1 Camellia japonica | reverse complement strand
TGTAATATCGTCAGTGCAATCAGAGTAAGATACATAAGAGTTCTCAGGTCATCCGTCTGCAGGCGTCACATCGCTTCTCCATCAATGTGCTCTGTTTATACATGGTTCGGAATAGTTGGTTTGTTGCAATTCGTAACTTAGGGACCATCACTCTACACCTTGATTGCTTCAGTTCTAGTTAACTTCGAGTGAGCACCATTGGCGTTTGCGGTTAGACTTTAGCCGAATGGGCCACTTGCTGCTAGCTATCGGGTGACCATATGACGTTGACCTAGAGCCAAACGAGGGGGAGAGCTTTGATTCTCGGGGCTAGTGATCGGTAGTTTCAGAATGAACGGTAGGATTCATAGGCAAAATGAGGGGGCTACCTCTATTATGCATGAGGGCTAACTGAAGATGCACATAAAGTCGTGATTGGCAACCTCGCAGCACAAACTAAATCAAAAACGAAAGTGAAATCAGCTAAATCGGCATAGGATGATACATCGGAAACGAGTGTTGAGTCGGACTAGGATTCTCTCATTCCTCCCTGGCTGGTGGGAACTGTTGGACCATTGGCTTCTTAGTCGGCTTGTTCAGATGGGTATTATGAAAAACCAACAGAGTGAAGGTGTTACTACGGCAATCGAAAGTCGGTTAGCACATCAATAAATGCACCACTAATCTCCACCATTGAAAGACCAAGGAATGCCAATCAAGAAAGGTATAAGGTCCCCCTTGTATAGTTAAGGCCAAGCCAATCAAAGGGTTACGGTATAAGCCAAGCAAGAAAACGGTTGGCAGTTAACGGATATGGGCTTCGGTAAGCACTCCTGGTAGGCGTCAATCCAATCAGTGCAATAGGTGCTGAGGTTAAGCAAGAATAAGGGATGAGCCTTTCAAGCAGCTAAGGCTAGCAATTGGTCTACGAATACAGTCTTTAAATAAATCTCTTGCCCTTAAGCACATCTCCTGCCCCTAATGATAGTACTTGTGTAATAGGCGCATATAGGGATTGAAGTTGCGGGGTGAGGGGGGAACATACGATGCGTATAACGTGCTCATACTGCCAGGTTAGGAGCTGTCCCCTGAAATAGCTAGGCGAGTCCCTTAATGGAGTATAGTAGCGTGGAGTACGGGACAAGAGTATGCCATATAGTAATAGTAAAAAAAAGCATTTTGAAGTAAAGCGTTCCTGTCTACGGCAATCCCTTAATCGATTTCTTTGTGAAATCTCTTTCCCTGCATCCCTTCAAGTGGCCGGCCCCACCTTAGAGTGGTGGTTGGGTCGAGGTGCTCCACTTAACCCCATCTTCGGGCTTCTATTATTCACTTCTTACGTGAAGAAATGCGTCCAAAGGAGCTCAGGTTGATACCGGATGACCTCTTTGCCACCGAGAAGGTCAAGGACTTTCTCGAGTGGTCAATCTTACGGTCGTGGATGAAGGAGTGGCTAGCGTACTCTCACTGGTACTACGGTACTGGTATGCAACCGGATGTCCATATAAGTAGCTTCTTTGACACGGCTGTGCTTATGCGATCCTGGAGGATCGAGCGGAAGGATGAAAATCTAACTCGCTTCGGTCTTCTGTGGAGAGTTTATGACCTTGTCGCGGTCAAAGGAGTTTCTTTCCGGATTCCTTTTATGGAAGGGCACCTGGTCTTGAGTAATGGACCATGGCTACTTGGAGGAATCTCCGGTCAGTCTTTTATGATACAGTCCCGAGGTACTACCCAGCCTCGGGCTGGTAAAGGTGTCGTGGCTCCGGGGGGCACTTTGTGGCCTCCCTTGCCTGACCCTGTAACAAAGGTCATCAGATATAGAGGACTTCCCTCTCTTCTCGAGACCTAGGAATCGGAGCTAAGCTTGGATCAGAGGGGGGCGGACTATTTTTATGTTAAAAGAAATTACTTGTATTTATATCTTGAAGAATGGGCCGGTACTCCTACCTGTAGGAAAAAGAGCAAACCTTTATGCCATAGCCATACTACTCCTATCGCGCTGAATCTACCGATAGGATTAGACTAATACAAGAGGGCATAGAGGCACACCCAGCTGAGATAAAAGGGAGCAACGGAGCTCAATCTAGCCAAGGAAAAGAAGCGACTCCACTATAGAAGGAAAGACCGGAATATTATGTGCAAAAAAGGAACTTCTACTTTATTTGTTGCAAAAGGGCCGCTCCTCTAAGAGCTGTCCTACTAGCAACTGGCGGGAGGTACCCAGGTTTTGATTTCCCTACTTCATAATAGATAGGCAGACGCGAAGCGAAGGAAGAGGAAAAGGGCAGGCATAAGCAGGCCACCACTGATTGCCTATATTAGATAGGAGATAGGATAGCGGACCCTTTCTCTTACAAAAATAAATAACAAGAATCTTGGTCGAAAAATGGGACGCTACTCCAATAGCTTCCTACTCACAACTAGGACAAGAATGAAAACTACAAGCTAACGAGCTCAGAGGAAAGAGGCAGCAGGTTTGTGTAATAACCCGACCCTCGTACATGTTTTCTGGTATGCTTCCAGTCCCTTACTGTGTGTATTTATATTTTTACTGTGAAATTCCATGTGGAATTAAGTTTAGTTAAGTGAATCTTATGCTTATAGATTCATATCTGTTAAGTAAGAGAACTATCTGTTACAATTGTGATGTTTGGATCAGAAATTGAAAGCCTTAGAAGCTTAAAAATCTGAAATTGACTTTATATTTGAGATCAGCATGATTTTTAGATCATAATATGATTTTCTGTAAAAATTTGATTCGGGATGATTAAACTGATTGATTTTTATTTTAATCAACTTATATATATATATATATATATATATGTTTCTTTAAACATTTGACTTAGAAGCCATTACACAAATATCTCCTGAGAGAGAGAGTTAGAGAAAAAGAACAAAGAGGAGAGAACTTCAACAAGGAAGAGATTGGGGAGATTGAGTGAGATTGTAGAGAATTGGACTCAAGGTATGTATAGATCACTTTAAATAGCCTCTTTCTTGGGCATGTGTACGAATCCCCTTTCATTTGTGAGAACTAGGGTTTGTGATTGAAGTTTTGTGTGTGATAATTGCTTCATTGAAAGAGTTGTACCTATCATTTGGTTGTTTGGGGAATTAAATTGAGTTATGTAAAAGAATTGCATTTTCTTCTTTGATCTTCCATGTTGAAATTACATGTGTCTACATATTTCTTGTTTATATTCCAAATAGAGGAGTTAGACTATGATCTCAATAAGCTCGTAATCCATGATTATATGGTGTTTTGACTTGTAATCCATGTTTATGGAGTTGTTATGCCATTATATTGAGTTGTTCTTTCCATTTCTTTCCTTGTAATATGGTGGATTTGATGACTTTGTGCCTAATTTTGGACTACCCAAAACAGGGGCTACGACCGCACGTGCGGGGGTTATGGCCACACATGCGGGAAGCACCACCACACATGCGGGGCTCATAGCCGCACGTGCGGGAAAACAGGGGAATCAAAGCTTGCATTCTGAAAAAAAATGCACGTGCGGGGCGCACGTACGGCCATTTTCCCGCACGTGCGGCCCATGTGGAAAAATCTTGTCTGCTCCATTTCCCTTATTTGACCCTCTGGGATTGCTAAAATGTATATTTGATGCTTTTAAAGTGCTTGTAAATTCATTAGAAGCAAAATGAATCCGATATTGTTTAAAAAGGAAACTGGACTAATGTCTGAACTGTATATGTGTGTAGGTCACGTACAGGAGGGGACTATCGCTCCACCACGGCACTGTGAGTAATAGTACTGTAGTAGTACATTCGCTTAATGTTAATAATTATTATTAACACACTATGATTCGTAAATTGACTGTGCTAACCTTTATGAACGATTGGAAAATCTGTGTACATCTGTACAACTCTAGAATTATTCTGCTTTGTTGTATCTAGGCCAGAGACCAATCTGTAAAGTCTGTTGGGCCAGAGGCCAATCTGTAAAGTCTGTTAGGCCAGAGGCTGATCTGTAAAGTCTATTAGGCCTGAGGCCGTTCTGTATGCTACTAGGCTTGAAGCCACTCTGTATAAAGATTGGGCCAAGGCCGTTCAAAAATATTTACCAAATAAGATTCACCATATGTTCTCTGCACCTATATACATCATAATTCAAGTTATTCAATGAATTGTTTAAGTACTATTATTCACTGAGCCCTGCTCACTCCGTGTTATGTCTGTCTCTGTAGGTAACCAACCTGGAGATCAGTCTTAACCCATCATGCCCGTTTCTCTTTTGTCAACCTCAATGCGTCCAAGCACTTAGATAAAGCTCATTCATTTTTGTGGAATTCTTGCTAAGCTTTTAGCTTTGTGCTCTGAATTTTCTGTCTAATGTTATGAAATGTGTATAACCCTCTTTTACCAATGTTTTGGTTACACGCCCAATTATGGGGTCGGGTCTATATATATGTATGTACATAACTATTCCTTATATGTATGTTCGTGTATGTTTGTCTACCTGATGCAATGTTTGTGATCCTGGTATACTAGTGATAGCTCAATGGATACTATTTATGTTGATAATTGCTTCCGTTCAGGCCCCTTATATTGTACATATATGGTACATATCGAATTTGATGTTCGTTCCTGAAGTGATCGTGCCCAAACTTTTAGGGGCGGGTTTGGGGCGTGACAGTTTGAGTCCTCTATTGTTGAAAGAATGAAAGAATGGGGAGCTAAGCTTGGATCAGAAGGAAGCGGGCTATTCGAATACAATATTGAGATTTCTCTTTTTCTGACATAATGGGCCGGTACCCTTTATATTGACCTCCGGCCTCGGAGAAAGAGCCATTAACGGACCGAATACGGACCTTTATGTGCGTCACATTGATTTCGTGCACTAACTAAGCCGCTACTCCTGCCTTGGGACCTGTATCCAGGGAAGGCAAGGTTTATCTTACTCCCAGACAGGAGAGGGAAGAACCCTGACTTTGAGCCTGGCCCAGCCCTTCAATCAACTTGAAGGACTTCGTAAACCCCTCTTCTTTCATTCATTTCTTTATCATATCCGGTGAATGAAGACTATTCTAACAGATCCTACTATAATAAAGAAAATTCATCTGCACCGGCATCAAATCGTCTTCTTGTAGTGTGATTGAACTCTCACAAGATCGACCTCGACTAGCTCCTTTAGTGGTTACATAACCAAGGTGCATCAATCAAGTCAGGTTATTAGGCAAATTCCACAAAGAGTTGAGTTCAAAGGTAGCCCCTTTTGTCAAAGTTGAAAGACTCGTCGCACGGACGTCGAATGAAGGAAGGTAACATTCAGGTGTCAGAGGTTCAAGAGTCGTTTGCTTCATCATTCCACCTGTCTCCAACCTGAGGCCAGACCTAGGTCGAGAGTCGTGCTTTCTCAAAACGGGAAATAAAATTCGGAGTCACCCATCCTAGTCAATAAAATATTCTTTCATCAAAAAGCTAACTGTTAACAGAGTTGGTTGGTTTCTTAGAAGGAGACCCAAACTGAAGGATATGATTTAGCTAATTTCTGCCAAATAATCATCGGGATTGATTACAAGTCTGGGATCTCCCAGAAAGTTTTATTATCTGTCCCAAGGAACCAAACGTTGAACTGCTTCGAATCCTGTCTTTCGCGCTCGGGCTAAGGTTGTCCATTCGATTGAGCTTTCTCCCTTTCTATTAATTTGTGTGGTGAACGGTCTTCGAGTCCCCCATTGGTAATAGGGGAGTAGTCGCAATAGACAGATGGATCAAGTAGGTGTATTGGCTTAGTATGAATGTCTTTCGTGTTTTGGGAGGCAATCAAAGAACTATAGAAGAATATTCACCGATAAAGCTATTCCGCAAATTTTCTTTCGTTCTTATACTACTATTTTCGTAGAAACCCACTCTCTACCTTAAAAAGACTCATAAGGAAAGTACCAGTTGAACAGGGAGCACCCACCGGTAAAGCCATTTCTTGATCTTTCACAGCAGGCAATGGTTTACGGTAGTTCAAAAAGAGCTTAAGAAGGCTGGCCAGCACAAGAAAAAGCAGAAGGATAGCTAAAGAAGTGGGGGACTTATTCAAAAAGTGGTATCAATAAAAACAGGGAACAAGCCCAGTATAAAGCTTTGCGGGGACCAGTTCGGAGTACTTAGTGGTGAGGAAAGCAGTAGCTTACTTTCAACCTAAGAGGAAAGCACAAGTGGAAGATCGACTGGAAGAGGGAGGACAGAGGAAGCTTACTCCACCATCGGTGGAAGGGACCGGACCCTGATGAAACAAATTTTTCCATGCGCCCCCTATCTTTGGAAGCAAGTGACTTTTCCTCCCAGCGAGACCAATCGCAAATGACTAAGTTTTTGCTCTATCTCTGTCTTTTTGAAAGAGCTCTGGTTTTCTCTGGGTGCGAGGGTCCGATTCTAAATAGGCCGGCATATTGAATGTCGATAAACTTGAAAGCGAGACCCTTCACTCTACTCCTACTCGAAACATCGCATGCATTGAAAAACTATTCGACAGACGAACCTAGCTGATTGATGTCATAAGCAATCTTCCTCGTATAGCAGCAGCCTAAAATCAAAAGTGCACACTCAGTGTGAAGGAAATTCTACTCTCTCTGAGCCCTTGGCACATCACCAGCCTTGCCTTAGTTCTCTTCTCGTTCAATGTTGTATGTTTAGCGCTGATGAAAGCATGCCAAGTTGAAGAGAGATAGGGTTGAAGTTTTTTTTTTTGTTAATACGGTTGTAAATAATGTGTGACTCTAATATCTATAAAATTGGAGATATATTGAACAGGCTATGTTAGAGGAGCCTGTTTCAGTATCGATATCTCTAGTTTTGGAACCTAAAACCAGCAAGATGTAGTTTGTAGATACAATGAGTTCAGCATAGAAAGAAAAACTTGTCTATTTCAAAATCTCAATTGAAGTGATTCAAAGAGTTCTAAATACTCGTCTTGAATCTTCAGACAAACCTGGTTGCAGGGTAACAAAGTCTAGGCCTCTTACAGGAGGTGGTCATAGCGAGGAAGCTCATTAATGATGAATCAGGCGGCGAATGAAAGCTAGGATCCATGGGAGCAGTAGTAGGTTCGCTTGATCCATATAATTATGCCCTCAGCAAGAAGAATTCGAAGCTTGGTTGGTTCTTCAGTGACCACCTAAAGGAAAGAGAAAGGCATCCCTTTTTGCTTTCTTTGAAGTGTGCATTGGCCACATAGATGACTTCATTAAGGAAAGCTGCTTGAAAAGTGCTCATCTCTTCGCTCTCCTCCTTCTGCTAATGCGAATATCCTATTCTTGGTTCTTAAAGATATGTCTCTTACCCGTGTTATGTTAGCATCTCTAATCTCATCTATTGGTTGGAGCTCTTACTCAGCCTGTCAGCTTAAAGCCGGTGCTATGCTTTAGTGCATTAGTTTAATGCCGTCAATTACTGAATTGACTGCTTGACTTTACTGCATTACAGAACCCATCTTACCTTTCCTTTCTTTCCAATGCCCAAAAGAATTGGACAAATTGAACTAAAGGACCGATTAGACATCTCTGAAGATAAGGAAGAGGAGCGTAGAAGGCCAAGTATAGATTCCGTCGAATCTGCTGTTCACAAAGAAGCTCTTGAGGAAAGGAAGAGAAAGGGAATGATTGTACAAATAAACCTTGATTGATAAGGGCAAATATTGAATTACCTGAACTCCCATTTCTTTTTATTCTACCTCGATTGAACATTAGTAAGGAAAGGATTTGGCACCTATGAGGTTCGTAGCCTTGCTTTGAAGCCACTCTGTATAAAGATTGGGTCCAAGGCCGTTCAAAAATATTTACCAAATAAGATTCACCATATGTTCTCTGCACCTATATACATCATAATTCAAGTTATTCAATGAATTGTTTAAGTACTATTATTCACTGAGCCCTGCTCACTCCGTGTTATGTCTGTCTCTGTAGGTAACCAACCTGGAGATAGTCTTAACCCATCATGCCCGTTTCTCTTTTGTCAACCTCAATGCGTCCAAGCACTTAGATAAAGCTCATTCATTTTTGTGGAATTCTTGCTAAGCTTTTAGCTTTGTGCTCTGAATTTTCTGTCTAATGTTATGAAATGTGTATAACCCTCTTTTACCAATGTTTTGGTTACACGCCCAATTATGGGGTCGGGTCTATATATATGTATGTACATAACTATTCCTTATATGTATGTCCGTGTATGTTTGTCTACCTGATGCAATGTTTGTGATCCTGGTATACTAGTGATAGCTCAATGGATACTATTTATGTTGATAATTGCTTCCGTTCAGGCCCCTTATATTGTACATATATGGTACATATCGAATTTGATGTTCGTTCCTGAAGTGATCGTGCCCAAACTTTTAGGGGCGGGTTTGGGGCGTGACAGTTTGAGTCCTCTATTGTTGAAAGAAGGAAAGAATTGGGAGGTAACTTGGATCAGAAGGAAGCGGGCTATTCGAATACAATATTGAGATTTCTCTTTTTTTGACATAATGGGCCGGTACCCTTTATATTGACCTCCGACCTCGGAGAAAGAGCCATTAACGGACCGAATACGGACCTTTATGTGCCAAAAGTCACATTGATTTCATGCACTAACTAAGCCGCTACTCCTGCCTTGGGACATGTATCTAGGGAAGGCAAGGTTTATCTTACTCCCAGATAGAAGAGGAAAGAACCCTGACTTTGAGCCTGACCCAGCCCTTCAATCAACTTGAAGGACTTCGTAACCCCTCTTCTTTCATTCATTTCTTTATATATCTGGGGAATGAAGACTATTCTAACAGATCCTACTATAATAAAGAAAATTCATCTGCACCGGCATCAAATCGTCTTCTTGTAGTGTGATTGAACTCTCACAAGATCGACCTCGACTAGCTCCTTTAGTGGTTACATAACCAAGGTGCATCAATCAAGTCAGGTTATTAGCCAAATTCCACAAGAGTTGAGTTCAAAGGTAGCCCCTTTGTCAAAGTCTGGAGGATCGAGCGGAATGATGAAAATCTAACTCGCTTCGGTCTTCTATGGAGAGTTTATGACCTTGTCGCGGTCAAAGGAGTTTTTTTCCTGATTCCTTTTATGGAAAGGGCACCTGGTCTTAAGTAATGGACCATGGCTACTTAGAGAAATCTCTGGTCAATCTTTTATGATACAGTCCCAAGGTACTACCCAGCCTCGGGCTGGTAAAGGTGTCGTGGCTCCAGGGGGCACTTTATGGCCTTCCTTGCCTGACCCTGTAATAAAGGTCATCAGATATAGAAGACTTCCCTCTCTTCTCGAGACCTAGGAATCAGAGCTAAGCTTGGATCAAAGGGGGGCGGACTATTTTTATGTTAAAGGAAATTACTTGTATTTATATCTTGAAGAATGGGCCAGTACTCCTTCCTATAGGAAAAAGAGCAAACCTTTATGCCATAGCCATACTACTCCTATCGCGTTAAATCTACCGATAGGATTAGACTAATACAGGAGGGCATAGAGGCACACCCAGCTAAGATAAAAGGGAGCAACGGAGCTCAATCTAGCCAAGGAAAAGAAGCGACACCACTATAGAAGGAAAGACTGGAATATTATATGCAAAAAAGGAACTTCTACTTTATTTGTTGCAAAAGGGTCGCTCCTCTAAGAGCTGTCCTACTAGCAACTGGCTTGAGGTACCCAGGTTTTGATTTCCCTACTTCATAATAGATAGGCAGACGCGAAGCAAAGGAAGAGGAAAAGGGCAGACATAAGCAGGAGATGCCACCACTAATTGCCTATATTAGATAGGAGATAGGATAGCGAACCCTTTCTCTTTCAAAAATAAATAACAAGAATCTTGGTCAAAAAATGGGACGCTACTCCAATAGCTTCCTACTCACAACTAGGACAAGAATGAAAACTACAAGCTAACGAGCTCAGAGGAAAGAGGCAGCAGGTTTGTGTAATAACCCGACCCTCGTACATGTTTTCTGGTATGCTTTCAGTCCCTTACTGTGTGTATTTATATTTTTACTGTGAAATTCCATGTGGAATTAAGTTTAGTTAAGTGAATCTTATGATTATAGATTCATATCTGTTAAGTGAGAGAAACATCTGTTATAATTGTGTTGTTTGGATCAGAAATTGAAAGCCTTAGAAGCTTAAAAATCTGAAATTGACTTTATATTTGAGATCAGCATGATTTTAGATCATAATATGATTTTCTGTAAAAATTTGATTCGGGATGATTAAACTGATTGATTTTTATTTTAATCAACTTATATATATTATATATATATATATATATTTCTTTAAACATTTGACTTAGAAGCCATTACACAAATATCTCCTGAGAGAGAGAGTTAGAGAAAAAGAACAAAGAGGAGAGAACTTCAACAAGGAAGAGATTGGGGAGATTGAGTGAGATTGTAGAGAATTGGACTCAAGGTATGTATAGATCACTTTAAATAGCCTCTTTCTTGGGCATGTGTACGAATCCCCTTTCATTTGTGAGAACTAGGGTTTGTGATTGAAGTTTTGTGTGTGATAATTGCTTCATTGAAAGAGTTGTACCTATCATTTGGTTGTTTGGGGAATTAAATTGAGTTATGTAAAAGAATTGCATTTTCTTCTTTGATCTTCCATGTTGAAATTACATGTGTCTACATATTTCTTGTTTATATTCCAAATAGAGGAGTTAGACTATGATCTCAATAAGCTCGTAATCCATGATTATATGGTGTTTTGACTTGTAATCCATGTTTATGGAGTTGTTATGCCATTATATTGAGTTGTTCTTTCCATTTCTTTCCTTGTAATATGGTGGATTTGATGACTTTGTGCCTAATTTTGGACTGCCCAAAACAGGGGCTACGACCGCACGTGCGGGGGTTATGGCCACACATGCGGGAAGCACCACCACACATGCGGGGCTCACAGCCGCACGTGCGGGAAAACAGGGGAATCAAAGCTTGCATTCTGAAAAAAATGCACGTGCGGGGCGCACATACGGCCATTTTCCCGCACGTGCAGCCCATGTGGAAAAATCTTGTCTGCTCCATTTCCCTTATTTGACCCTCTGGGATTGCTAAAATGTATATTTGATGCTTTTAAAGTGCTTGTAAATTCATTAGAAGCAAAACGAATCCGATATTGTTTAAAAAGGAAACTGGACTAATGTCTGAACTGTATATGTGTGTAGGTCACGTACAGGAGGGGACTATCGCTCCACCACGGCACTGTGAGTAATAGTACTGTAGTAGTACATTCGCTTAATGTTAATAATTATTATTAACACACTATGATTCGTAAATTGACTGTGCTAACCTTTATGAACGATTGGAAAATCTGTGTACATCTGTACAACTCTAGAATTATTCTGCTTTGTTGGTATCTAGGCCAGAGACCAATCTGTAAAGTCTGTTGGGCCAGAGGCCAATCTGTAAAGTCTGTTAGGCCAGAGGCTGATCTGTAAAGTCTATTAGGCCTGAGGCCGTTCTGTATGCTACTAGGCTTGAAGCCACTCTGTATAAAGATTGGGTCCAAGGCCGTTCAAAAAATATTTACCAAATAAGATTCACCATATGTTCTCTGCACCTATATACATCATAATTCAAGTTATTCAATGAATTGTTTAAGTACTATTATTCACTGAGCCCTGCTCACTCCGTGTTATGTCTGTCTCTGTAGGTAACCAACCTGGAGATCAGTCTTAACCCATCATGCCCGTTTCTCTTTTGTCAACCTCAATGCGTCCAAGCACTTAGATAAAGCTCATTCATTTTTGTGGAATTCTTGCTAAGCTTTTAGCTTTGTGCTCTGAATTTTCTGTCTAATGTTATGAAATGTGTATAACCCTCTTTTACCAATGTTTTGGTTACACGCCCAATTATGGGGTCGGGTCTATATATATGTATGTACATAACTGTTCCTTATATGTATGTTCGTGTATGTTTGTCTACCTGATGCAATGTTTGTGATCCTGGTATACTAGTGATAGCTCAATAGATACTATTTATGTTGATAATTGCTTCCGTTCAGGCCCCTTATATTGTACATATATGGTACATATCGAATTTGATGTTCGTTCCTGAAGTGATCGTGCCCAAACTTTTAGGGGCGGGTTTGGGGCGTGACAGTTTGAGTCCTCTATTGTTGAAAGAAGGAAAGAATTGGGAGGTAACTTGGATCAGAAGGAAGCGGGCTATTCGAATACAATATTGAGATTTCTCTTTTTTTGACATAATGGGCCGGTACCCTTT
Organism: Camellia japonica; assembly: GCA_030407325.1. Taxonomy (NCBI): domain Eukaryota; kingdom Viridiplantae; phylum Streptophyta; class Magnoliopsida; order Ericales; family Theaceae; genus Camellia; species Camellia japonica. Next base: position 6,271,638 of record JAPPVO010000019.1, on the reverse strand, counting down.
ATATTGACCTCCGACCTCGGAGAAAGAGCCATTAACGGACCGAATACGGACCTTTATGTGCCAAAAGTCACATTGATTTCATGCACTAACTAAGCCGCTACTCCTGCCTTGGGACATGTATCTAGGGAAGGCAAGGTTTATCTTACTCCCAGATAGAAGAGGAAAGAACCCTGACTTTGAGCCTGACCCAGCCCTTCAATCAACTTGAAGGACTTCGTAACCCCTCTTCTTTCATTCATTTCTTTATCATATCTGGGGAATGAAGACTATTCTAACAGATCCTACTATAATAAAGAAAATTCATCTGCACCGGCATCAAATCGTCTTCTTGTAGTGTGATTGAACTCTCACAAGATCGACCTCGACTAGCTCCTTTAGTGGTTACATAACCAAGGTGCATCAATCAAGTCAGGTTATTAGCCAAATTCCACGAAGAGTTGAGTTCAAAGGTAGCCCCCTTTGTCAAAGTTGAAAGACTCGTCGCACGGACGTCGAATGAAGGAAGGTAACATTCAGGTATCAGAGGTTCAAGAGTCGTTTGCTTCATCATTCCACCTGTCTCCAACCTGAGGCCAGACCTAGGTCGAGAGTCGTGCTTTCTCAAAACGGGAAATAAAATTCGGAGTCACCCATCCTAGTCAATAAAATATTCTTTCATCAAAAAGCTAACTGTTAACAGAGTTGGTTGGTTTCTTAGAAGGAGACCCAAACCGAAGGATATGATTTAGCTAATTTCTGCCAAATAATCATCGGGATTGATTACAAGTCTGGGATCTCCCAGAAAGTTTTATTATCTGTCCCAAGGAACCAAATGTTGAACTGCTTCGAATCCTGTCTTTCGCGCTGGGGCTAAGGTTGTCCATTCGATTGAGCTTTCTCCCTTTCTATTAATTTGTGTGTTGAACGGTCTTCAAGTCCCCCATTGGTAATAGGGGAGTAGTCGCAATAGACAGATGGATCAAGTAGGTGTATTGGCTTAGTATGAATGTCTTTCGTGTTTTGGGAGGCAATCAAAGAACTATAGAAGAATATTCACCGATAAAGCTATTCCGCAAATTTTCTTTCGTTCTTATACTACTATTTTCGTAGAAACCCGCTCTCTACCTTAAAAAGACTCATAAGGAAAGTACCAGTTGAACAGGGAGCACCCACCGGTAAAGCCATTTCTTGATCTTTCACAGCAGGCAATGGTTTGCGGTAGTTCAAAAAGAGCTTAAGAAGGCTGGCCAGCACAAGAGAAAGCAGAAGGATAGCTAAAGAAGTGGGGGACTTATTCAAAAAGTGGTATCAATAAAAACAGGGAACAAGCCCAGTATAAAGCTTTGCGGGGACCAGTTCGGAGTACTTAGTGGTAAGGAAAGCAGTAGCTTACTTTCAACCTAAGAGGAAAGCACAAGTGGAAGATCGACTGGAAGAGGGAGGACAGAGGAAGCTTACTCCACCATCGGTGGAAGGGACCGGACCCTGATGAAACAACTTTTTCCATGCGCCCCCTATCTTTGGAAGCAAGTGACTTTTCCTCCCAGCGAGACCAATCGCAAATGACTAATTTTTTGCTCTATCTCTGTCTTTTTGAAAGAGCTCTGGTTTTCTCTGGGTGCGAGGGTCCGATTCTAAATTGGCCGGCATATTGAATGTCGATAAACTTGAAAGCGAGACCCTTCACTCTACTCCTACTCGAAACATCGCATGCATTGAAAAACTATTCGACAGACGAACCTAGCTGATTGATGTCATAAGCAATCTTCCTCGTATAGCAGCAGCCTAAAATCAAAAGTGCACACTCAGTGTGAAGGAAATTCTACTCTCTCTGAGCCCTTGGCACATCACCAGCCTTGCCTTAGTTCTCTTCTCGTTCAATGTTGTATGTTCAGCGCTGATGGAAGCATGCCAAGTTGAAGAGAGACAGGATTGAAGTTTTTTTTTTTGTTAATACGGTTGTAAATAATGTGTGAATCTAATATCTATAAAATTGGAGATATATTGAACAGGCTATGTTAGAGGAGCCTGTTTCAGTATCGATATCTCTAGTTTTGGAACCTAAAACCAGCAAGATGTAGTTTGTAGATACAATGAGTTAAGCATAGAAAGAAAAACTTGTCTATTTCAAAATCTCAATTGAAGTGATTCAAAGAGTTCTAAATACTCGTCTTGAATCTTCAGACAAACTTGGTTGCAGGGTAACAAAGTCTAGGCCTCTTACAGGAGGTGGTCATAGCGAGGAAGCTCATTAATGATGAATCAGGCGGCGAATGAAAGCTAGGATCCATGGGAGCAGTAGTAGGTTCGCTTGATCCATATAATTATGCCCTCAGCAAGAAGAATTCGAAGCTTGGTTGGTTCTTCAGTGACCACCTAAAGGAAAGAGAAAGGCATCCCTTTTTGCTTTCTTTGAAGTGTGCATTGGTCACATAGATGACTTCATTAAGGAAAGCTGCTTGAAAAGTGCTCATCTCTTCGCTCTCCTCCTTCTGCTAATGCGAATATCCCATTCTTGGTTCTTAAAGATAAGTCTCTTACCCCTGTTATGTTAGCATCTCTAATCTCATCTATTGGTTGGAGCTCTTACTCAACCTGTCAGCTCAAAGCCGTTGCTATGCTTTACTGCATTAGTTTAATGCCATCAATTACTGAATTGACTGCTTGACTTTACTGCATTACAGAACCCGTCTTACCTTTCCTTTCTTTCCAATGCCCGGAAGAATTGGACAAATTGAACTAAAGGACCGATTAGACATCTCTGAAGATGAGGAAGAGGAGCGTAGAAGGCCAAGTATAGATTCCCTCGAATCTGCTGTTCACGAAGAAGCTCTTGAGGAAAGGAAGAGAAAGGGAATGATTGTACAAATAAACCTTGATTGATAAGGGCAGATATTGAATTACCTGAACTCCCATTTCTTTTTATTCTGCCTCGATTGAACATTAGTAAGGAAAGGATTTGGCACCTATGAGGTTCGTAGCCTTGCTTTTTAAGTAGTAAGAATCCCTAAAACTCTCAATTTCATAAGAGAATAAAGTAGAAAAGAGAGGTTTTTCTTCAACGAACCCGGGAAAAAATAAAGCAATGAGAAAGCGTCCGGACTTCTCTTGCTTTGTCGAGATTGGCTTTTTTTCTACTATACTAAGGTAGGTAGAAGATCATTCAGAATCAAAGCATTCCAAGCCCAAGAGAAAAAAGAAGAAGGGGGCAAAAAGAGTTTGGCATGAGGAGGATTCTTGAATGGAGAATTTTTGATGTTATAGGGTGCAGGGGCCGAAGCTGCTACAATTGCATTAGCGGGAGCTGCTGTCTTGGCTTGGCAAGGTCGTTAGTTCATTGATTCATTCTGTAGCGCGAAATCCATCATTGCCTAAACAAGGAAATTCTTAGGTTATGCCATCTTGGGATTTGCTCTAACATAAGCCATTGCTTGCCCTAATGATGATCTTCTTTGTATTCATTCTAAAAACTCTTCTGATCGAAACCGCTTTCAGTCTGACTAGTCTTAGGTTCTTGCTATTACCGACATCTACGAATAGCAAAATCTTTGATAGGCAAGGAATTGATCCAAAGGGAGACGAACAGGAAAAAATTGGACCAGAAATATCATTTGATTCAGCAATCCTCAAAAAAAGAAATAAGCAAAGTTCATTCGTTGCGTGACAGATGGGAAATTCATGGAAAGTTACAATCCCCACCGTAGAATAGTGCACCTGCACACCTCCATCAACATTGTTTTTTGATAGGAAGATCGAGAGCTAACTATCGAGTCTTTGGACTATCCGAACACATACTTCGTGAAATGGTTCATGCATGTTTGTTGCTCAAGACAACAAGATCCAGTTAGTAAGGATTCAACTATCCCTTCATTTCTATCATTATCAATCATAGAGGGCCCCTTTACCATTCTGTATAAATGGGATATTCTATTTGTACAAATATGGTAAAGGGGTGCATTTAATCCCCTTTTTTATTAGTTTTCATTCAGGTGCGAGGTAGAGCAGTTTGGTAGCTCGCAAGGCTCATAACCTTGAGGTCACGGGTTCAAATCCTGTCTCCGCAACATCTTTTTTCTTTGGTTTGCCTCTATTAATCTGTGAACTAGATAATTAATTAATTATTATCTTGGGATGGAGGTCAATTGGGGCAAATACCGCTCCATCAATGGCCTAAGCTCCTCTCAGAGTTCGGCACAAAAAGATGAAGCGGCATCCAAATCAGTTAGAGAAACTATACTTGAAAGGTAGTGTTATTTACTTTCTTTGAGAGTTTCACTAAGCGGCTTATCGAGAAAAAGGATAAGTACGGCTTAACCAACTGATCTGCCCTATCATCCTTCTTATAAATAAGATGTTGATGAAAAGAATGGATGATTCTAGGGTACCCAGATCGGGTGAGGGACACTGGAGTTGGTAGTAGCTCATGGGGTCGTTTAATGCCAGCATATGTCGTCTGCAAAGAAGACCCACATTGCTTCAAATAAAGCGCAGTAAACAACAATCCAGAGCCATGTACCAACCGCATTACCTGTTTAGAAAAGAGAAAAGTTACAATGCACATTTCTTGGCTAAACCATCCTGAATGATGAGTAGCATCTTTTACAGGATACATAGCATCACCCAAGAATCTTCTAGAACTCTCTGCCACCTAATCGGTGACAGTTGTAGACATCAATCAAAAAGTAAGCGTGAGAATTTCATTGTAAATTTTCATGTTGGTGACGTGAGGACTCGTAACTGGGGTGTGGTCGGCCATGGCTCTTGCTCCATAGCAGGACCAGCCCTTCCCCCTCAAATTCAATGGATAGTGTAAGTAGCGGGGAAACTTTAGCTTCGTTGCATTCTATGATAGTAAACAATAACAAATTAGTCCACTACAGAAACAAGACTTCATAAGTTCAGAGACTTGAGAATGGCACAAAAAAATGGACAGACTCAACCGTCTTCCGAAAAGAGATGCAACTACGTTGAAAAGACAATTATCTCACTTGCAAACATATCTGGGCGGGATTAAATATATGACAGGGTTACCCGATATTGTAATCATTGTTGATCAGCACGAAGAATATACAGCTCTTCGAGAATGTATTACTTTGGGAATTCCAACGAAGAATATGCATCCATACCCAACCTCATCTATAGGCGTTGGCCCAATAATGCAGCAAGCCAGTCCCCCCCGGGTGGAGACCCCTGGGATAAGCCAAGAAGTTGTATGGGAAGCCTTGCAAGAAGTGGAACAGGTGGAAACCAATCAACAAATGATGGCCCAGATTAGAACGGAGCACAAGGCGATCAGTGATTTGATGCAGACCTTAACAGCGGATGGGCACTTTTTTCCTCCATAAACTCCCCAACATTGGGGTCGAGTTATCAAAGATGTTATACGTGCAGATTTCCAGCAATGGAACATTCCACTCCATGAATGGAAACCGGTACTACAAATAGCTTTTATTGAACTAGGGGCCAACAGAACGGCCAGCCCGTTATTCAATCAATTAGTAACGGCCATGACGGAAAAACTTAATCGATAAAAGCTATTGGTAGTACCGTTTTACTTGCTCTAGTATTCACTGCCTTTCAAGGAATTGTTACTTTCCAAAAAGGCTTGCTGAAAATCAAAGAAAGAAGGTTAATTTTACCACGTAGTTCGTCGGTCAAACCAATGATTCTCTTCTCAAAGTAATAGAGAGATCTTTTTCTAGTTAGACTTCTATCAATGAAAGAACCATCCCTTCCTATTTGTTTGTCCTATCAGATAGAAAGAAAATTAGACCCCAAAGAAAGAGCCCTTCTTTACCACTTTAGGGAGTGGAGGTGAAGGGGGGGTTTACATACAACCGAGGCAAAGTGGTTTATGATTGAATCTCAGAGGCATTCTTATCATTTGGTAGATCCAAGTCCATGGCCTATTTCGAGTTCACTCGGAGCTTTGGCAACCATCGTATGAGGTGTTGGATATACACACCAAGTGCATCAAGAAGTCTTTGATCCTGCCTTGTAGTTTCTTTAAGGTAGCATTTGCTCAAAACCTGAAGAACATAACAAAAATGAGTCAAAAATATGGCTCGATATGATTTTTTTTCTATAACAAAAATGAACGAGTTTTCACCTCCCAAATCTCTTCATCTGAATGTTGCTGCAGAGGATCGATGTTACTTCTCATCATTCCTTGGAATAGAGTTGGGTCCTGAGCAATTATACTCAACTGAGACTTAAATCCTGGAGGCCTATCTTACCAATGTCTACTCCATCAATCAATATCCATCCCTCAAAGGGTTCTACAACCCTGAATAGAGCTTGAACTAGAGTGGACTTTCCACATCCAGTTCTACCCACAACTCCAATTCTTTTTCCTCCCGGAAAGGAGCAAAATATCCCTTTGAGTGCCATTGGGAGAGTAGGTGTGTATCAAATGAAAAGGTCCTCTAGGTCAATTCTTCCATTTGTTGGCCACAATTGTTCTGGTCTACAATCTTTGATCACCAGTGGTGCTTCAGTTGCTATGTTAGAGAATCTAAGAATTCTCTCAACTAAGATCATTTTGTTTTCTACATTACATAGGTTCCAAATAACCCATGCTAGTAGAACACTCAAATTCAAACCATATGTGGCCACCCAACCTACCAAGCCTGATATAAAATCAAACACTATTGAAGCAATTTTATCTTTTGTTATTCAAAAATAGTTCATGAAGAAAAGGGAGAGAAGGAGGGGGAGGAGGAGGAAGAGGAAGAAGACCACTTACTTGGGCCAATGGATGTCCTCTGGAGGGTAACCAGAATGACGAGAACAACGAAGAACATAAGGTTGAAAAGGAAGTTGATTCTAACACTCAGCCACTCCATAGTTGCGGAGTTATGGAAAACAATGCGAGAATAGTCATCAATCAGTCCAAGACTCTTTGGTAGGAAGTCATCTTCCCGATTGAAACAACGAATCAACGCGTGCCAACCATCCGGGCTGTTTCTCTAACAGTTGCTATATAGTAACCCTGTGGAAATAAAATTGAATATTTCAAAAAATGTTTTTGTATGGGGCCTTTCGCATACCAATCATCTTCTGGTTTTGATCCTCAAATTAGGAAATGTTAATAAGATATTATAGCTAGGAAGATATCATTCTTGATTGATCCATTTTTGTAGTGCAGTGAGATCATCGATATGTGTGGATGCAGTAAAATTGATACAAGGTTAAAATATTTAACACTCCGTTTAATGTTTTTCATAGAAAATGTTTTCCTATGTTGGTTGCATCATTGAAACTAATTTATTAGTGGTGAGGTGGTGAAGGTGATGATGATTGTGGTAGTGTGGTGGCATTGCCCAAATAAGCTTGTTTATTCAAACAATGTGAAGAAAATATTTTTTGCCCAAACAAATGGAGCGTAAATGAGAGAGAGTTTTCTTACCTGATACCATACAGAGATGAGAAGGATGAGAAGGAAGAGAAGTGGGAGTTGCCAAGAAACCATGCACATAAGAATGATGATACAGAATAGCTGAATAAGAGCAAATGCTAATCCAACCAATCTATAAGGGATGTTTGTGTCCACTATGCTTTGATCTGTCAAAGACTGATGACAAAAGGAGAAAAAAGAAAGAAAAAAGAAAATTAAGGAAATGAAACAAACAGACATATGATAGAAAAAGAAAAAAGAGAAAACTAACCCTGTTGAGAATTTGACTTGAAAGTGTCGAGTCAAAAAACAACATAGGTGCCCTGAAAATCGAAGTAATCATGCCAACAAATAGATTCTGAGCTGTCTTCAGAGCAATTGACGACAACAGAACCGTCCTTCCCAGCATAAAAATGGAGCCGCCAGCAAACAAGGAGACAAATATCCCCAACATCTTCCCGTTGCTCACCCTGCCTGGCTCCTCTACTGCCCAAGTAATCCAGCAATTGCTTCCCATTTGCAATCCCTGGAAGATAACTTGGCATAAGAGAATAACTAGCATGAGAGCTCCTTTATAGGCACTAGTTATGAATTTCGAGTAAACTAGCCAGTTTACTCTTCCAGTTTGTGTCTTTTCATGGTCATTAGTCCTTTTTAAACTCTCGGGACTGTTTGCTTCGCGCTCTCGACCCATTTCTCTGATTGGGCATATGAGCACGATTTTGTATTTGGTGCACTAGATTCACTTGTTTGAGAGAGTTTTCGTGGCTAGACATCATTCTTGCGAGTTCGTCTTGTGGATCTTCCATTAGTTCTCCATATTTTCCAGATTGAACAATCCTGCTGTCTCTCATTACCTATGAAATAATATGCATTCATAAGAACATTGTTCTCGGGTTATTATATTATTAGTACCAGATGAAAATTCAGAGAAAACTATACCAGAACAAGGTCTGCAGCGTGTAGAAATTCTAACTAATGGATGACATAAACAACAATCTTGCTTGACAAGAGTCAAGTCAGACATTCTTGCAAAAAATTAAAAATTTTAGATTTATCGACTTTTAGCTTAGAATAAGTTGCAAGAAACGAGGTAGGGAATGAAAATATTGCTTGCCTAGAAAAGATGTGCCCCGGTAAGTGCATCAACAACGCTGAAAGGATCGTCCAAGAAATAAACGTCTGAATTGCTATAAATAGCCCTTGCCGGTTGAATTCTCGGTTTTTGACCGCCACTTAACTTCATGCCTCTCTCTCCCACCAAAATCAAATCACCATTAACCCAGTTCGATACATCCTTGTTCAGTGCGCATGCGCGCAAAACAGATTCGTACAATTCCTCATCCATTTTGCTGCCAAACAGCACATTGTCTCTGACTGTTCCAGTTTGAATCCAAGCACTCTGCGGAACATATGCTTTGGATCCATAAACTTGAATCCCCCAACCACAAATCCTGGGAATCTCACCCAGTATACTGCAGAGTAGGCTTGCTTGATTTACCCGATCCAACAGACCCACAAATCGCAACCTTGTATCCTTTCATGATTTTGAGCTCGTCAGAAATTCAAACGGTTGGTTTTTTCGAATTTGTTTCCCAAGAATATTCCCCTTTCTCAATCTCAATCACAAAATTGGAGGATGACACTGTGTTATTAGCATTGTTTACAGGCATCTCAAGGTATTCTTCTTGAATGAACTCACGAATACGATCAAGCGAGACTTTTGTCTGTGCAATCATTGAAATGAACTCAGGCAGGTTATATATGGGTTCTTGGAGAACCCAAAATGTCGCCAAAGCTGGGAAAATTGTGCCTGATGTCAATGGCGTTTTAGCTAGAGCAATGCAAACACCAAAAGTGGCGGCAGAGACGAAAACTGGGGAAGCCCAAAAGAGAAAGGCCACTGCAAATTGTGTGTGTCGCAATCCAAGCAGTTTCTTCAAGAAGCTGGACTCCCAGGAATGCAGTTTCAAGACTCTCATGTTCTTGAAAGTCTCTGATGTAGCTTTTATTCTCGAGTCCTTAGCTTTCATTATCTTGGAGTGGTACCTGTTAGGGAAAAAAAAAATTGAAATTTTTTTTTTTATTTTTTTTTTTTTTGGATCAAATTTGAACCAAAATTAAGATAGATCCACACTTGTTCTTTTTTATTTATTTTTAACTTTTCTGATTCGTCACTAAAAATGGGGGGAAAGGCCAACCCAAACACTATTAAAAATATATATATATTATCATAAAAGCTTCCAAAAAATTGACTTATTTTTGTCCTTTCTAAACTAATTTTTTTTCTCCTAAAAAAATTCAACTTTTAACTTTTCAAAGCTTTCAAATTCTAAATTTACAATTTTTCCAAGAGCAAGTACCTCTTCTGCCTGTTGGCTAATGGGGTGTTGCAAACCATGACCAAAACAGTTGTGAACAGAGCCACCATAGAAGGGGCTGCACCAAGGCTCCTGTAAAGGATGATGAGAGCTAGAAAGACTTGAACTGTGAGCAACCAAACTTGATGAACCTGCAAACAAAGCTCTCCAATCTTCTCAATGTCAGCATTAATCAAGCTTACGATCCTCCAATTGATCGGACCAGATTGAGACAACTTAATCGACAATGATTTCTTGTAAATTAACACCATGAGAGCTGCACGAATTCGCACACTGACACGTTGCGCACCAAAGTACCACTGTCTTTGAGACACTGATTCCATGTTCTTTGCAATGAAGAAAATGAATGCTATTATCAATCCATGGTTGTAGCTTGATGCATCATCATTGTTCACAGATAGAGAATTTACACACTGTGTGATTAGGAATGGCCCCATGTAAGAAGAAACTGCATAAATTCCTGCCAAAAAAAAAAAACAATATAGCAAAAGGATGTGAAAATCAGCTAAATCAAGTCTAATAAGAGATGCAAACTAAGCAGGTATGCTAAACAAAAAAAACAAAAAAAAATACTATGTTTTCATTTTAGGCTTCAATGTGTAAATTATCCGCAAAAAAAAATTAAATTGATCTGATAAGCATAATTACATGATTTTATTATCTTAATGAACGATTTAGTTTCAAATTTTTTTTGTTATGTTTGATTTGTTTTTAGAAATTTGTTTTAGAAAACAAAAAAAATAAAAAATAGTTTAGTGAAAAAAATAAAAAAAATTAAAACTTATGATTTTTATATAGATTTATCTTTTTGAAGGTTAGAAATAATTTTTAAAATTTCAAAACTATATTTTTGATATTTATTTTTGTCAAACTAGTTTTTATTTTTTCAAAAAATAATTTCAGAAACTCAAATTAAACATGGCCTATACTTACCATCCATTTTTAAAGATAAAAATGATAAAATCATATAACTATATACTTTTCTCCTATTTGTTTTTTCCTTTTTTGGAATAATTGTTTTATACAAATATACAAATATGGACAAAGTGAACTAACAGGCCATTTATTTAGTGAAAAAATATACGGTGACCGAAAACTCACACCGAAACTCTTTTTTGGGTAGATTACATTATTTAAACTTTCTATTTTTGGAAAATTTTGTTTCCAATTCCTTGGCCTAAACAAATCAGACTTTGACCAGTTTTTTTTTTTTTCTTCAAAATATTTCTTTTTGTTTTTAGAAATTTAACCTTAACTCAAATCTGTTTTTTATTTTTTATTATTATTATAATTTTATGATCTCCTATATTATTAGGGTTTGATTTCTTTTTTTTTTTTTTTTTTCTTTTTTTTTGGACTATTAGGGTTTGATTTCATTAAGCAGTTTTTGAGTAATAGTCCAATTTTTTTTGTAGAGATTTTCTCTACTCTTTTATTCTACTCTTACACATTCCTACTACATAAGAGTGTTTAATTAGTGTCCCCAACATTTAAATGTGTGGAAAGATATAATAACACATATATTGATCACATAATCAAACTTAATCCTCTTAATAACCCATGTAAAAAACTAGTATGCCCCCAACATTTAAATATGTGTGAAAAAGTCTGATAACACATAAACCGAATACAAAATAAGAAATAACCGTCTCACATTACATATATAAAAGAATAGTGTATGCCCAACATTTAAATATGTGTGAAAAAGTTTAATAAAATATAAACTAATCATAGAATTAAACAAAATTCTCTAATATAACCCATGAAAAGTAATAAGGTGTATGATTCTGTGATTGTTTTATGTACAAATAGATGAACATTTGCACAAATTGTTTTTGCAAAAGAATTACCTGCAAAAGCAGCATTGATGGCCAAGGGTTTCCAAATGGCATGGGCTATTGCTCTTGGCAATGAAGTTATTACCAGAATTTGCATAGACTCTTGCAACTTTGAAAAAGCTTTCTCTGCTGTTTCAAGCTCTGGAACAAGAGGAATATGGCTCAGTTTTAGCTTCTTCTCTCTCTGATATGGCTCAGTTTTAGCTTCTTCTCTCTCTGACCCTTCTCAAACAATGGGTTTAGCCATCTGAATGTAATGTGGCTCCAAATCCCAGCATTCGAATAACAAACAATGTCCCTTCGAACACAGGTATTTTCTCTATGCAACAATGGCTGATCCATTGAAGCTATCGAACTCAAAAAAAAAACAAAACAAAACAAAACAAAAAAACTCAACAAAGCTAGAGAGAGAGAGAGAGAGAGAGAGAGAGAGAGAGGAGTTAGTATATACAGAGGAGGTGAAATAGGGTTTCACAACCCTTTATGTGTCTGGGTTCGTGCCTCTGCAATATCTAATTTTGGAAGTTTCCATTTTTAAATTATTCACATGCATTGAAAAACCATATTAGGTAACTTAGCTATATAGGCAATAGAAAAGCTTTAGTTTAATAAAGAATGGGTGTTTGAGGCTTTTTTTTTTTTTTCTTAATTTATTTTTTCAGCTTTTTTGTTGATTTATTTTCGTTTTTAGTAAAATTTTTTATTTAAGAAGTCTTAGGTTTTTGGATTTTGCTTGACAGATGAACCGAAAAAATTTTAATTTAAAAAAAAAATTAAAAATAAGATAAAAATAGTGGATTTTTTTGTGTACTTATTTTGGCTTTTTAATTTTTTTAAGAATCTTTTTTTTTTTTAAGTTAATTTTTAGATTTGTCTACATAAGATAGACCGAAAAAGTAAAAAAAAAAATTGACATAATTTTTTAAAAAAAATCACTAAAGACAAAAAAAAATCAAAAAAAAAAAAAGAGATATAGCTTATAAACAGTATCATGTCCATAAATGTGGACTCGACAGTTCAATTTGGCCCCCATGAACTTTATTTTAATGATTTGATTAGTTCATTTTATTATATTTTGTGTAAATTGTCCATACAAAAATTAGATTGATTCAATAATTGTATTGAAAAAAAAAAACTAACTATAAGAATAATTTTGAATATACATCATACATTTTTTAAAAACAAATGTAATTAAATAATATAATTACAATTATTTGATCAATTTTTATTTTTTTTTCTATGAATGATCCACGTAACATTATTTACATGTACGTGGACAACAAAGTGACTTATTAGATCACTTTAACTTTATTAATAAATATTTTCAAATTTATATTTGTTGCACACATTAATATAATATACTATTTAAGCGTTATTTTTTATTAGTTTAACAAGTTAACTAGAACAAAAATGTAAACTCACAGTATTCTAACTAACGTCAGTTGAAATCCACATGCAAATTAAAGAACAAAACAATAAAGGGTAGCCTACAAGAGAAATGTACTCTTTTTTTTTTTTTTTTTGGGAATAGGGAAAGTAAAACAAGAGGCAAACAAAGCCTGAATAGAGCGGGTGAAGGTTGGTGTTAGATTTTTATTATTAGGTGCTGTTTGGTAACACTTACGTTTTTAGTTTTTTGTTTATATTTATAAAATTTTAAAAAACTCAAATAAAAACTTGTTTGGTAAAATTTTTGATTTATAAATCAGTGGTCTCAGTTTATAAATTTGGCCAAAAAATGAAAACACAAAAAATGTGTTTCCATTTTGAGTTTTCAGTTTTTTTTTTTTTACCACCCAACACTAGCCACCACCCGCCACCATTTTCCACCACCGTCTTCCGCCACCACCACCCACCCTCCACCACCACTCACCACCCACCTGCCACCACCACCACCTACTTGCCACTACTACCCACCTGCCACCCACTGGCCACCACCACCACTCACCCCTCGCCACCACCGCCACCACCCGCACTACCATCCACCGCCCGCCACCTACTTGCCGCCACCACTCACCACCACTCACCACCCACCTACCACCACCATCCACCGCTTGCCACCCACCACCACCAGCCACCTGCCACCCACTCGCCACCACCACCCACCACACACCTGCCACCACCTGCCACCACCACCCACTCGCTACCACCTGCCACCCGCCACCGTCACCCACCCACCCATCACCAACCACCACCACCACCACCATCACCCACCACCCACCACCCGCCACCATCACCCACCCACCCACCCACCATCACCATCCACCACCCACCACCACCGCCATTCGCCACCCACCTGCCATCACCACCATCACCCGCCACCACCACCACCACCCACTCGCTACCACCACCACCCGCCACCTCACCCACCATCCACCACCACCACCACCACCACCACCCGCCACCTACTTGCCACCACACCACCCACCACTACCCGCCATCCGCCATCCACCTGCCGCCACCATCCACAACCCGCCACCACCACCATCACCACCACCACCCACTCGCTACCACCCACCACCGTCACCCACCCACCCACCGTCACCACTTTCCACCACCGTCTTCCGCCGCCACTTGCCGCCACTTGCCATTTCTTACTCTTTTTTTATATTTTAAATTTTTTTTAAACATTTTGTCAATTACCAAACGCGTTTGTAGTTTATGTTTTTCTAAAAATAAACAAAAAATAAACAAAAACTAGTTTATAAAATTTTTGTAAATATAAACTGAAAACGTAAACGTTACCAAACACACCCTAATCTCGTTTGACAAAATTTCTTTTGGTTGTAATTTTATTCAATATTTTATTTCAGTGAGATTATGAGTTTTAGATGCAAATCTAACCTAAATTGTGCCTTGCAAAGATGTTTCAGAAGTTAATTCTTTCATATTTGCCACTTCACTGACTATGTCGGGGATTGACTGTAAAAATACTGAGAAGTTGCATTTCTCGCTCAAGCGACACTTTGGTGGCTCGAGCAAAGACACTTGGAAAAACACGCCTCGCTTGAGCGAAAGATCCTTCGCTCAAGTAACCTTCACGGCCTGATTTCTATAAATATGTGTTTCAGTCAGATTTTAGGGTTACGACTTCCAGATTTTCTTCTTGGGTATTAGGGTTTTCATCTGGAGCTTCTTTACTTGTTTCCTTTGATATTTGTAAGAGTTTTAATCATGAATTGAGTGGAATATATCAAAGGGTGTATTCGTTTTATTTATTCAATACAAAAGAGAGAGTTATTCTTCGGTGAATTCCATGAAATTTAGGCCTAAATCTTTGGTAGATTCTGGAGTGGTTCATCGTCGTGGATTCGACATCGGCGTTGTGGATTCAACGTTGGACAAGATAATTCCGAAGTGAAGACAGGGCTAGAAGAGACATATAGGGGTCAGTTCGATTCGGGCGTAGCACTACAACAAAATTGAATTTTTACAACTTGCAATGCATGCCGTAAAAACTCTTTCACAGCATGCACACAAATGCCGTTATATGACATGCCGTGGAAAGTTGAACATCATTTACGGCATGCAGGTAAAGTTGTAAAAAGTAATAATTAAACATTAATGACATACTTTGTATGTCGTATATAACTTTTTACGACATTTTTGTCATGCCATAAATCATCATACTTTCTGTGGCATAATTTTGCATGCCGTAGAAGGTTATTTTTAAAAAATTAATGGCATACTTTGCATGCCGTATATAATATTTTACGACATTTTCTTGCATGTCATAAATCATCACTTTTCACGACATAATTTTGTATGCCGTAGAAGGTCATTTTAATATATTTATGACATACTTTGTATGCCGTATATAATCTTTTACGACATTTTCTGACATGCCATAAATCATTACACTTTTCACGGCATAATTTTGCATGCCGTAGAAAGTTATTTTTAATATAATATATATATATATAGGAATATGACCTTGCCTAATCGTATGTAGACAGTAGTTTATAAAATGTAACCTGTTACAAACCAAGCAGAGGCAGCAACTATGAAGTAAGCAAAAAAATCTAATATCCATACACTAAATAACTTGCATACTAACTTTTATTCTCAACTTCTATCATATCAAGTTGATAACAACCTCAAACATACAAATCAAAAAAAGTATCCAAATCATAAGATTCATTTATCAACATGATCTACACTATGAAAGATGGCAAACTTTTCCCATCTGATTATGCATTACTGTCCAAGTACAAGTTTTGGGATCCAATAGTGCCCAGAGATGATTATGATCACCATCCTTCACAACTGTTGGCAATGCAACACTTATCACTTAGCTGTAACAATCAGCTTTCTTGTTTATCAGACACCATGGTGTCGGCATCTCAAGTCTCTGTCACCGAATTATCATCATCATCACCATCTTCACTTGCTGCAGATAACACAACAAGAAGTCATTTTGCCCCTATTATTACTCGACAAATACAAAAACAAAAAGAATTCAACTTTACATCTTAGATTACAAATGGTATGGCCAATATAAAATTCAAAAAACCACAAATTTCAAATCAAACATCAATACCTACAACTTTACAAATCAAGAGGGCCTTCTTTTCCAAAAAATAAAAAGATGTTGAAACTGTAAACTATATAGGGCTTAACAATAGCATATAGACTTTAAAATTTTGGGAACCTTCCAATTTGGGAGCCTAAAACATGGGTTTTGTTGGCTTTATGCATAAGCAGCCATTTTAAGATTGATCAATGTCCACATTGAAACACATCAAGAGGTCAAGTGTGAGCTCAAACTAGGTTTAGCGATTAACATTTTTTTTTTTTTAATAACAGAACAACAATAAATTCAAGTAAGGATCACTTTCATTGTTTAAATTTTGATGTCATAACTGGGTTTCATGTGCATAAGACATAACATCAAATAAATGATCATGGCACCGCATTCCTTAATTATGGCCTCCACTTCCGCAAGCAATAGAACATGCCATATGAAGACTAGTATGAAAATATGAGCATTGCATATGAAACTAGCATTTAAACAGAAGCAATGAGTACATTTGTAAGTATAAATATAGTTCAAGTAAAATGAGAAATTCAAATAATAGATGTAGAGTAAGAAAGTAAAGGTACACCAAAATAACAAGGCAACAAGACCACATCAAGCTCAACACTTAAATTTTAAAAAACATTTTTGTATTGGTCAATTGGGAGCAAGAATCCATTTCATAGACATCCTAAATTAGGCTAGCAATTATGGAAGCCATGAAAGCAAATTATTAATTACTGTCACTTTCAGCTTTCTGTAGCATAGAAAAATAATTAATTTCTTAGTTTTTAGAACATGTAGTCATGAATCAAATTAATAGAAGAAAGGCATGTAGTCATGTAGTCATGTAGCCATATGCAAAAGATATTCTGCCTCAGTAGCAAAATCTATATGGCCAGTAATTAATAGAAGATTAACTTGTGATTTAAAGTAAAGCGAAACCACAAACCACACAAAAATGTAAAGATAATCAAAGTGACCACAAATTTAGTTTAGGTTCATATCATTGCATTTCATCATACCTGCTTTCCATTATCCAGCGTAACTCTAAATAAAGGCCGAGTCTTTGGGCCCGCATCATTGCATTCAGGACTTCCATCTTGTACAAGGTATATACACTTGGATCTAAAGCCCCAAATTGGAAAACAAACAGAAATGAATGTTATGGGAACACTCGGGATGAGGAAAATAAGTTGAGTACAAGCAATGGCAAAACTGCAATTTACAAAAATAGAGAATCCTTCAAGAAATGATCCACCTGCTATTGAAGGAAACTTCCTCACAGCAGTATATCCTTCAGGCCAGATAAATCTCCCATCCTGAAAATACTCTGAGTCCTTCACAATCTTTCCTGTATGAGATCTATATGCACATGAGTTTGAATGGAATTAGTCTTAACTCATCAATTAAATAAGTAACACTACCATTTCTTATATGCATTTGAACAATTATTAGCAAAATTTACAGTAGCCCAAGATGTATAATTTCCTTGTCGAAGCTGTCAAATAAATCAAGAACAAAAAAAAAAAAATGCAGGTAAAAACAAGCTCTCATCAATGATAACCTAGTCATCACATTCCTGCATTGCATGTTACAGCATGTAAATACAATGTCTCATATTTTAAGGCAACAGCAGTTTAATAATACATACCAAGACTTATCACTTGTAAATCCCCTATCTCAAATGGGCAAGTTTTGGTGCCCTCTAGCTTGCTATGTATCCTTTCGTCTCCTCTGCAATCTTCACCTGAATCAGCACCCTTTTCATCCTCTCGACTTCCACTCGCACAATCATCAGCTTCAACAGCATTTTGCATCTTTAACATTCTTTTTGGAAGCTTCTGTTCACTGAGATACCTGATAAAAGGAATGGATACCTTACTCTTCTTTATGCCGGAAATGTTTAAGTAGAAAGAAAACCACGCAAATAAGCTGGTAACAAATGAATCTGTCTCCTTCATATTTTCTGAAAACATAGTTTATATTTTGATGATCTTCATTTGGCCAAGTAACTCAGCCCTTGCAGTTGAACCAGTAAACTGGGCCCGTAACCAGGTTATAATCCATTCCATATTTTTTATTACGACTATAACCATGAAGAACAAGCTACACTACAAAGACAATAGGTAATGCGAGTGCTTCAGACAACAGGTAATGCGAGTGCTTCAGATGAGAAATCCAAGGCAAACCCAAAGTAAGGTAAGGAAAGAGATACAGGGATGGGGACATGGGCAGGAAGTCAGCGAGGAAGAATAGTTACATAAGCATAGTTATATAATGCGCTAAACATAGCTAAAAAAATTATATAAAGAAACAGGTAGAGAAACCAACGTCTGCAACATTTTTCACTCTTAAGGCCTAAATGCCCTAAATTAGAAGGTCACACAAACTTTGGACCTAGAAAACAAGTCACTGAGTCCAACCATTTCATGGGTGGATATAACCAAATCACAGACACTTGACTCCACATGTCTACACACTTCTTTACAAATCGTTAAAATTTCAGTCACATAGGATCTGTCTAACAAGAAGTAAAGACATAAAAGGTGCCCCAAGTTACACCTGAAGAAATACAAGGCATGATTGACATATGTTTGTGCCTAGACAAAAATATATATGATAATGAGTTAAATACAACAACATGGCCAAGCATGCCAATGTCATGCATAATAATTAAGAGATATTTGTACTAAAGAGAAAAGAAAGAAAGGAAGAAAGAAAGAAAAGAAAAGGCTTAATGAACATAATTTCCCATGTCAACAAGAGTAGAATGAACTCTCAATAAATAAGCTCACATTTTTGCTTCTTCCAAGCGTTGCACAAAATGCGATATCTTGCATTTCAGATGGAAAGAAGAGAGAAGTCCTCTAAGAAATGAGATAACTTGTTTCATATTAATCCTAAATAATCACAAAAAATAAAGAGATGTTAACCTCACAGGGAGAGATGCATTTGAGTGTATTATTTACTTTTTAATAAACAAGTCTAACAAAAAATCCCTTCAACTTTCAAAACTTCACACCTTGCAAAATCATGGGTACCAAAAAATTGCACTGGAACTGATTTTACTCCTGAATTTCTGTTTAGACCTTTAAGATTGACAATAAGAGATTCATCCACAATGATTGCTGGCCACATAGCATGACCTACATCAAAACAATTGAACATAATTACCACCAGATGATAGATGGACCAATAGTTTGTCCAGAGTACAATTATAAACCAAATTAAATTTTTAAGTGTTAATAGCATCAAGGGTTGATAATGAAATTGGATTTTATCTATCAGTTGTTAAACCCTAATTGATGTAGTCATTGCAAAGCGATTTCACACACACCAAGAATGAAAATTGAAATTACTACATAAAGTAAAACAATTACACTCCAAAACCTTTCACATATTTATTGTTTTGGATAAGTAAATCATAGTCCAAAACCCATTGATTTTGCCATCAGAGAAAAGAAAACCAGTGATACACCACAAGGGAAGCAAGTAATAAAATAAAGGAATAAGTCTGTGTGCTTGCACAACGTATTCAAACATATAAAGCCCTATGTCTTTAGATACTTGGCTGCAGAATTAGCTGCTATGAACATAAAAATGACACTCCAGCTAAGTAACGGGGCAAGAGCCTGATAGACAGCAAGGATTGCTATTTGGTAGCTTGGTTTATTATGTTCAACAGCTACTATAGTATAATTTTCTGCATGACCAGTGGCGTATGCGTAAGAGTGAAATCAAGATCGGTTAGCAGCAGGTGATCAGGGTTCAAGTGAAGGTGAAAGGATTTGAACATAGAGTTGAGAGTGGTATCTAAGAACCTAACTTATTATCTCTCTGTTGTAAAATTTAATTTATGAATTACTTTTTTTAGGCAACACTTTTTTCCCCCTTTTATAGACAACATCTTAAATGAATCATGAATCATTAAAGCGTATAAAAGTTTTGGGATGTGATGTTATTGTGCTTTGATTGAATTATATGTGATGACTAAAAAGAAAACTGTTTTTGAAAATTTTAAATTAGTTTGTCTTACTGACTTTTAAAATTTTTAATCCAATGATACAGATGTGTAGAGCCTGAGATGTTGAAATCAAGCCGGCCATTTTGGGAGATGTACAAATAAACAGAGCTCTTACAGTGTTGCTTCAGAAAGCGGAGGTCGCCTTTTGTTCATAAGCTCCTGTCTCTCTATGAATCCTTACTGCTTGAGATCATAAAGTTGAAATGAAACTGCAAGGGAGAAAAATTTAGGTTAATTGAATAGAAATCAAATCAAAATCAAAATCAAAAATCAAAACCCTAGAAATCAAAATCAATACTCTAGAAATCAAGTCAAAATCAAAGAGAGGTGAGAGAGGAGAAACTGAATTCATCGAATAAAGGATGCAATCCTAGGCTCTCATCGAATTAATCCAAGGCTCTCACCGAATTAATCCAAGGCTCGGAATTAGAATCAAATGCCAAGCTCGGAATCAATCGAGTGGTGCTCGTGTAACTAACATCATCGGAGGGGCAGTGGCTGGTGGTGGTTGCTGGTGGTGCTGGTGGCTGGTGGTGGTCGCTGGTGGTGCTGGTTGTCGCTGGAGAGAAAGAAAAGAGAAGGAGAAGAGAGAGAGAGAGAGAGAGAGAGAGAAATCACGTATTGACACAGAAAATCAATTGGAAAGTCTTCTTGTTGCCTTGAACCCTAGTCAAACCAATCATTTATAGCACTATTCTCCCCCTTTTTTTTTCCTTCCAATTTTTGGTAAACTGCTGCTTACTTCATATGTTTATTGAAATATACGATACAAATATGCGTAGAGAGTTATTGTTATATTTTATTTTTATGTTTGTATAAAAATCTTAAAATTTTGCTATTTGGATAAAAATTTAAAAATACAAAAAGAGAATGTGATTGAAATTTAATTATATTTTATTCATATTTTATTTATTTATTTTTTAGTAATTTTTTAAAGTAGTTAAAGTTGGCTTTTTTTTATAAAATTTATAAATATTTTTTAATTTTTTTAAAAAATCAATAAATTCAAAAAAAATATATAATTTAATACATTTCATATATATTATATTTTATTATATTTTTTTACAAATATTTTATTTTTTAGTTGTATTCACATTAGGCACATCTAAAAAGTAAAAAATAAATAAATTATTAAAAGAAGGAAAGATATCAAATCAAGGTAATTTAAAAAAAAAATTACAAATTAATGAGAAGTCATATAAATATTAATTATTAAAATTATAAATTTTTTCATGAATATGTAATTTTTTTTCTCAAAATCCCACTGGGTGCAATTATCCCTTAAAAGAGACACTAAATTATAAAATAACATATAAATTATTTTTTTCGTTGTCCTCAATTAAGAAAATGTAAGGTGAGAAGTTTGGTTGGAAATTGTTAGCTTTTTTAAATAAAATTAAAAAAAATCGGATTGAAATTTTTTTTAATAAAAGTTTTCACGACATGCAAATGCATGCCGTGTAAAGTTATAATATTTTACGACATGAAATGTATGTCGTCTTAAGTACAAATATTTTATGACATATTTTTGTATGCCGTGAAAATATACATTTTTTACGGCATGCTTTTGCATGCCAAAAAAAAATTCTTGATTGAATTTTTATTTTTTTTTGCAAAAGTTTTCACGACATGTTAATGCATGCCGTGTAAAGTTATAATATTTTATAACATGAAATGTATGTCGTCTTAAGTACAAATATTTTACGACATATTTTTGTAAGTCGTAAAAACATACATTTTTTACGGCATACTTTTACATGCTATAAATATATGAATCAACGACTTACATGGTATGTATGTTGTTATTGACAAAACATTAACGGCTTGCAAAAAAAAAATGCCGTAAAATGTACTAAGTACGACATGCATTTAATGCATGCCGTAAACATGATGCCGTGAATAGTTAGTTTTGTTGTAGTGTAGATTCGCTAGGTAATTGAGAGAACACTTGTATAATTCCTTTATGTCTTCTTAGTAGATTGTTTTGTGACTTTTGCCCATGATTTTTTTATCACAATTGGAAGCGCTCCAATTGTTATTTTTTCACGTTAAAATCGTTGTGTTGATTTGTCTTAATTGTTTGATTGAGATTATTATTTATTGGTTAAAATTGATACATAATCACAAATCAATATCTAGGGGGTTTCTAGATTTTTCAGTTGGAACCCAATCCAATGGAAGACGACAACGCAGAAATTCTTGGGCCACCTAATGTACTGCTATATTTGTTGTTCTTGGATTCCATTTGAAAGAGAAGTTCCCTTGAAGTGCCAATCTCTTGATATCATCAAAAACAGCCCTACACTCCCAAGGAGAAACCTTTTCAGAGACACACAAATGGATGACTTCTTTGTTATCTCCCTCAATTTCCATCTCTGAAAGGTTGCAAACCTGGGTGAGTTGGCAAGTGCGCCTACAAGCTTAGGCTTCTCCCTGAAATGAGGATGAAATGTTCCACTACTTAACTAGTCCATCCAAGAGCCTTCGTCCGAGTCCCGTAAAATGGCAGCTTAGTAGACCACTGACTTCTCCTTGGGTCTTCCCCAACCAAGTTCTAAGTTTGCACTTTTGTAAAAGGAGCAATAGCACCGTTCAAATTCCGCCCTTGCTACTCGAGCTTGATGCAAAGTTGAGGAGGGCTCAATCGGAAAATGATTGAAAACAAAATTCTTTCGGTCCTTCTATATATACCAACCTATCTAGGCTACCATGCTAAAAAAAACATTCAGCTCATCAGCTTTCTGAAAACATTCCAACATGTCGCAAGACCATTTCAAGAGTGAGTTGATGGACGCCCAATCCACTCTACAGCTAAGCTCACTTCCGAACCAAACCGCTCTAACCCATTCACAATGGAGCAACTGTAGCTCGACTTTTTCGCGCCCCTTTTTGGAGAGCTTGAATTGGTCCTACAGTTCGGACTCCTGTCACGGTTCTGAATCTAATCTCACAAAGTGCAATGTAAAACTGTAAATACCAAAGAGTCCAATCCGGCAAATCTTTTTAGAAAATTGATTTTAAATCAAATAATGTCAAAATTGAACTGCTTTGCCAAATTACAGAGTCGTTACCTAAATATTTTGTTTTGGGGGAAATTTAGGAAACCCTAACTCGTGCCAAAGGCCACGTATCCGTTATCACCAAAGTTACCTCGGCTTGGGAACTTGGGTACGAGGGGGGAAGGTCATGAAATGAGCACCCCCGCTCGCCCAATCAAAGGATCGGCCTCTACTAACTATGATATGTCATTTTATAAACATTATGCGTCCTTATTTCGGTTATTAGCTAGCATTACTATGTGACGCGCACACAATCAAGTATAGACTAAAATCGCGAGAATTGGAACAACTCAACTTATGTTTGTTTTCGAAAATGGTTTAAATTCGCCACTCTCAAGTGGGCTTAAAAGTTTGCGGATTTGCCACCTCAAGTGGGCTTAAAACATACATTTGTTGAACTGTTCTGTAACGCCCTCAAAAATAAACCCATAATACATAATATTAACATGCGGAATCATAAGGAAATAAAGTATCTTATTCCATTCATCAGAGTACCATGAAATAAAAACATCATAATAAATGCCCTATGGGCTTACATCTTGCCAAGCCAACACTTGGACACAATTCCATGAGTTCTAACTCAAAAACAAATAAAGCCCTAGGCTTGAAAGTTTACAAGTTGTTCAAATAAAACAAATAAAATAAAGCAAGTCTTCGAGTCCAAATCCTCACAAGCTAAGTCCTTGGAGGTAGTGAACCACCTGAACCTGAAAATGAAGTTCCCATATAGGGTGAGCCACAGCCCAGTAGAAAAATACTAAACCAAGCATAAGAATTAACTAAAGCATTAGTATTCGATACATGGTTAACACAAGATAATCAATTTCCAATTTCATGACACGAATGTCTATATTGTCTATGACATATTGTCTATGACACCTTTCACTTTCCAATATTTATTCAACTTTTCAATTATATCATTATGGCTCAGAACCTGGCCAACTATAATAGTGATCCAGATGTCACAAAAATAAATGAGACTAAAGTTCAAACCACAACACTTCCATACTTCCAACTGATACACATTATAATGATGTATCATATCAACAACAAATAGCAATATTGCTATTATCAATAAGCACACATATGAGTGATGCTACTGGAGTCCATCCCCTATCTCCTCCCAACAAATCCGGTTTAGAGGTACATCCCCTATCTTCCCCTAAACCGTGGAGTTCATCCCCTATCTTCTCCAAACAACATGCATATGCAATGAAACACACAATTGCCATATACAACACATAATCAATACAAGTAATGTTCTGTATTAATTCAACAGTCAACATAAGTGACTTAATTCCAGTTATACCTAAGCCACATGCAAGGTCTACAACAATCACGACTATCCTCCACCGATAGCCCAAAACAGTTATTTCTAAACAAGAAATAAATACAACAATGAATGTAAAGTCAACATTCTCATAGGTAAGTATTTAAACTACCCAACTATATCATTAATCTCATAATTTCCCCAACTTCATGAATTAAACCCAATTCCACATTTTTTTCCCCTTAAATTAATTATACAAATTAATCTAAGCCAAAACCCTAAGGTTTCTCCCAAAATTACCAAACTACCCCCACATACCAAAATACCAACACTTAGGATTAAAGCGTATAAATGGAGTAGGAAATCCCTACCTCGAAGCAAGAACCTAAAAAAAAGAGACGGAGATGATAGCCCGAACTCCAAAGTGCTCCAAATCAACAACCGTTCAGATTAAATGAAAGCCCTCACTCTCCTCTATCTTATTTGTAAAGCAACTAGGGTAAAAACACACCCTAACTAGATCAAACCTAGGAGAGAAGGTGAGTTGGGAGAGAGAAAACTCGTAACTAGGGTTTCTGGATCAAAAAGTTGTAAAAAAAACGTTTTAAAACTGTGGTGCGTATTTAAACTGGACAGGCTCGCTCGAGCGAAGACATGGTCGCTCGAGCAACCAGACACATAAATCCACGCTCGAGCGAAGAAAAGCTCGCTCGAGCCAAAAACTCGATGCTTCAGGTCTGCAACCCAGAAGCTCGCTCGAGCGACGAAATGCTCGCTCGAGCGACCAACTCGAAAACATACACCTCGCTCGCTCGAGCGAAGAAATGCTCGCTCGAGCCAAGAAACACATCTCTCAGGTCTAAGTACTAGACGCAATCGCTCGCTCGAGCCAAGGAAAGCTCGCTCGAGCGAAGAACCAAAAACGAAGACCTCGCTCGACCGAAGAGAAGCTCGCTCGAGCGACCAAGCCATAAACTGAACATGCAGACTTGATTTCTAAACCCAACCAATCTGCAACCAACCTGCTAAACACATCCTATAACCCAAGAATAAGGAATTAAAGGACAACAACAACAAATATAACAGCGAAATCCACGGAACGTAAGTCCGGATACAATAATCAAATGGGAAAAAGACCGGGGTCGCTATAAGTTCCAATTCAAATAACAAAGCCTTCATCCACAGGCATTCATGCATTTAATCATTTAAGCAAATAGCCTCATGGCAAGCATGCTATCATGGCAATATGGCAATCGCACTCATGCAAGCATGCTAAAGCATAAAACTCACCGAGTACTCCAAGCCAAAACAAAAACTAGTTAGAAAGATACATGATCCTAACTATGTTTAGTGTCTAATGCAACACATGCAATAATGCGATTAATAGGCTCGGCTACTAATATAGCATATGATTTGATTCAATTTGATAACATGCTTTGAAACACGCATTCAAATAAGTATTGAAAATGCATTTTGAATGATGCGCCGAGCCTCGGTGCATGCAAGACAAATGAATGGATGCAAACATGCGAGCATAAGGTATGCTAATCGAAACATAACCCTAAACTAACCATCGAAAGCGGTTAAATAAAAGGGAGAAAGACGTGGAGTTGGGAAACATACACACACGCACGCACACTTATTACAACATTACACCATCTCGAAGGAGGGTCCGACTGAATAAGCTAACTAACTACACTAATTAATGTTAACTAATTAAACTAATTAGACTAATTATTACAAACCAAAACTAATTAACTATTCTAAGCTAATTATTACAACTCTTGTATGAATGAAATAGCTAATTTATTCTAAGCTAACAAAAGCGACTAAATGGCCTTGAAAGCGAAGGACGCATGCATGCTCGGTTGATCCACCCGAAAATGCCATTACCTTGCCATCGGATGCCTCTGTTTGCACTCGTTTTGATCACTAAAAATTGTACCAACTCCCAGAATGCCTCTGCTCTAACTCAGGAGCACACTTGTGCAAAATTTCACTGGTGGCCGGTTGGCTACAAAAAGTGGCTATCGGCTACTACAACTGGCCGGTCGACTACTTCAAGTGGCCGTCGGCCACTAAAACTGGCCGGTCGGCCACCCCATCCTTGGACTTCTCCTTTTGCTGCAACAGAGAGCAAACAAAGGCAAAGCAATGTATTTTCAAGGAATGTGTGTACTGTTGCCCTCCTTATCATCACACAAACTCAAATGAGGGTAACTCTTGGCCTTCGAACCATCAACCAAGCATTTTCAATGCATGATGGCTAGAGAACCAAGCTTGTACAAGCTTAATGAATGTACAAACAAGACCAAAACAAACAACACCCTATCATGCATGATCAAGGGTGATGGTGACTAAGAAAAGCGGCACGTTTCATCACTTTGAGTATGAAACGTCCCATTTTTCTCGTGTTTGGATTAACGTCCAATCCGAACACATACAATGCAACACAAAGATGTTTTATCTTGCGTCTTTTACTTGTCCAATTTTATTTACTCATTTTAGATTACCAATCCATTCTTTAATTGATTAGTCCAAAAGTGAGTGTCCTCTAATTGAAAGTAGGCTTAAACCACAAGTGCCTTGAGCATGAAAGAGTCCTCATGCCATTGGTTAGTAGAAACCCTCAAAAAAGGATTAAAACCATTAAGCACAGGTGTCTCAATTTCACACTCAAGCCAACGAAGGGTTCAAAGCCACTTTCAAAGTAAATGAAAGAGTGAAGAATAGAGGGAGATTGCAGAGATTTTAGTGCTGAAATAGAGTGCAAAAAGACACTAAAACATGCAAGCAACTCATGCAATTCATGTTTAAAAGCCTAAAACATTAAGCTAGTGAAAGAGATTGCACTACAACCACACAATACAAGCCTCAAAGGGCCAAACCAGCTCAAAACAGAGCTAAGACCAATCAAAATAGTGGCAAAATCATGCTGAGATTAAGGTACAAAATGCTAGAAAAACATGCTCATATGTTAGCTTGCAAACAAGACTCAAGAGCAACTCTAAAAAAGCAAGGAAAGAGTGACACAAATGAGCATGTGACAGAGCTATATATGCTGAAATTACATGTAAAAAGACACTACAACATGCAACCAACTCAAGCAAAGCATCTTTAAAGGCCTAAAACACCAAACTAGTGAAGCCATTTGCACTACAACTATGCAAAACAAGACTCATATGACCAAAGTAGCCTAAAACAGAGCTAAATCATTCCAAATCAGAGGCAAACATATGCTGGAAATAAGCTAAGTTAGGCTACAAAAACATGCCACCATGTGATGCTAACTAGGCATGCAAGTAAGACACAAGGAGGGGAGGCCAACCCCTCCATTTTTGGACTTCAAAACATGTTTTCCACCATTAAAGTAATTCTGAATTTCAGTGATTTAAAGGCCTAAAAAGTTTGATTTGAAAGCCTTGAAAGATGGCACAAAAAGCTTCACAATTAGGCAACAAGAAGGGTAAACTACCCCTTTACACAAAATGACCTCAAACCATCATGTTAAGGCTCAAAAATTAGAGTTTTTTGTAATTGAAAACCAGGCCAAAAATAGTACAAAAATGTGGCAAAGCAAGTAATCAAAACAAAGCCTATAAGGTAAGTCTTATACCTCTTGAAGCACAGCACAAAACAGGCAAAAATTCCAGCTCAAACCTTCCTCAAGAGCTCAAACTAAACCTCAAAGAACCTCAGCTCCAAGGTGAGAATGTTTGGTTAAGGGTCCTTGTGCAAAAGTGTAGAGAAATCTAACTATAGGGCACAAAATATGAAGAGAGAGAGAATTCTGGAGAGAGAGAAAAAATTTTGATCCAAAATGTCCAACCTCCCAAAATGGTGGAGAGCATCCCTTATATATAGAAAATCAAGAGTAAGGCTTGTATTTATCCCTCCATACACGTGTATGGAGATGCACTTCAGTGAACAACAGTTGGCACAGCTGGCAAACAAATATCTAAAAAAGGGGACAAATGGCCATCGGCCACTTTAAGTGGTCGTCGGCCACTCTAAGTCGCCGACTAGCCACTCTAACTAGCCGACCAGCCACTTCAAGTGATCAAGAAGAACAAAAAGTGACCGACAAGGCCCCTCCCCCTTCCAGGCAAGAGGCAACAAGGTTTGGCCCAAAAACAAGCACAAAACAAAATGGGTTTAAAGGCTCAAAGACAAGGCGTTCCACCGAGAGCTTCGGGCGCTCAAAACAAGCATAAACATGCACAATCATCGAGTGCACAAACGATGACGTCCAAGTCTTGAGATTGGTCAAAAATGGGGTGTCTACAACAGCAAATGTTCAACACACTCTGGCTCCTTCCGACAAATAGAACAAAGAGGTGAATGTGCATATTTCTGCCTAAAACGATTTTCTTTGGTGGCCAAAACATTGTTGCACACCCTCCGCCAAAAATATTGAATCGTCGGTGGGACTTTGCGGGTCCAAATCTTGTTCCAAAAATTACTAGGAGGTTGAAAAGAAGTTGAAGGTCCAAGTGAGAGGTGATCAGTCACATCCGCCCATGCAATATGATACCCAGATTTCACTGAGTATTCACCTCTCGATTCGAAGTGCCAAACAAGAAAGTCTTCCTTGTCACCCAAAGCTATTGGAATCGAGCAGATAGCTTGGACTTCTACCTTCGAAACCAACTGCCTAAGAGAGTCCCTCTTCCAAGTCTTTCTACAGTAGTCAATCACATCATGAACCCTGTCAACCCCACTGCCCACTGGTTTTGGAGTGAGCAATTTAAAACAAGGAATAGACGGGATCCATCTGTCATCCCAAAAAAGAGTGGACACTCCACTATTCGCTTGCCATCTTATCCCTCTGTGTAGAATGTCTCAGGCTTGAAGAATACTAGCCCAAGCCCAAGACACCCGGCGCACTTTGCTCACACACGAAATAGAATGGTTAAAGGGCATCACACAGGGTGAGTGCCTCATTCATCAGTTCAGCCCCTTTTGGTCTCAATGTTTTCACAGTTTTAAATATGTAGGTGGAGATAGTACATAATTAGAGAGAGTAGATGAACTAAATCTTTCAATTGAAAACAAGAATAAACTATATATTAACATGCTAAACATATACAAAACTTTTTTTTTTTTATCAGCAACATATACAAAACTTAATGCAGTACATAATTTAAACTCAAAATAACGCTTAATTATCTTGATTTGAAGATAGGTACCTTCAAGTTTTCTCTTTTTGCAACATCCCTCAGAGAAACCAAGCTTGGAACATAAGCAATCCCATGGAAGTCTAATCTATTCCTAATTCCAGAAATTTTGATATTCTTATGATGTCCAGTCTTCGGATCATAAAGCACAAAGTGTTAGGAATATAAGGCACCAGAAATCAATCACACACAATAACACAAGAGATTTATGTGGTTTGGCAATTGCCTACGTCCACGGGAGAGATATCCACTATAGAATTATTCCAGAGGGAGATTACAGTACTCACACCTCACAACTCTCTCTATAGCACTCTTACTCACAGATTATACACTCTGTGTTTGCTCTTCAGCTCTGTGTCTTCAACCCCTCCTCACTCATCTCAATTAATACACAAAAAAGGAAGAGTAGGTGAAGAGACAATAATGGGTGGGCTTAGTTGGTGTCACCCTCACCATCTACCTTTAGCACATGGTGCGACCCTCACCATGTGGATTGTAGGCTAGAGCTACCCCACCATCTTCCTTTAGCATGTGGAGTGGGCTGGAGCTAACAATTCTCTCCCTCCACGCCCACTTGGATAATTGACTTCTCACTTGAAGTCCATCCCAGTCAGATTCTTGCAAACTTCCAGTTTGTCTCTGGTGACACCCTTGGTCATCATGTTAGAAGGATTCTTGTTCGTGTGAATCTTCACTAGTTTCATTAGCTGCTTTTCCATCACTTCTCGTATCCAATGATACCGAACATCAATGTGCTTTGTACGTGAATAGTACATGGAATTCTTGCTCAGATCAATTACACTCTGACTATCACAATGTACGTTGTATTCTTCCTGCTATAGACCCAATTCTTGGAGAAACTGCTTTAACCACAACATTTCCTTCCCAGCATTTGCGGCAGCAATGTACTCTACCTCTGTTGTAGATAAAGCAACACACTTTTGTAGTTTGGACTGCCATGAGACAGCTCCCCCTGCAAAAGTGAACAGAAATCCTGATGTAGACTTTCTACCATCAAGATCACTTGCCATATCGGTATCTGTAAAACCCTCCAAAATTGGTTCAGCTCCCCCAAAACATAAACACATCTTTGAAGTTCCCTTCAAGTACCGAAGAATCCATTTGACCACCTCCCACTGCTCCTTTCCTGGATTGGCGAGGAATCTGCTCACAACGCCAACTGCGTGAGCTATATCTGGCCGGGTACACACCATTGCATACATCAAACTTCTTATTGTGGAAGAATAAGGGATTGCCTCCATTTCTATCCTTTCAAAGCTGGTCGTGGGACACGAACGCTTTGTCACATTGAAATGGTTGGCCAGTGGTGTGCTAACTGGCTTGGCATCTTTCATATTGAACCTTTTAATCACTCGTTTAACGTATTTCTCCTCTGACAACCATATCTTCTTAGCTTTCCTATCACGAACAATCTTCATGCCCAAAATCTGTTGTGCTGGGCCTAAATTCTTCATGTCAAAATACTACGACAAGTCCTTTTTCAACTTGTAGATCATAGCAATATCCTGTCCGATGATCAGCATATCATCAATATACAACAGTAGGATAATGAAGTTTCTATCCGAAAACCTTCAGAAATATACACACTGGTCTGCCACCGTTCTTGTGTACTCGTGATCCACCATAAATGAATCAAACTTCTTGTACCATTTTCTCAGCGCCTACTTCAGGCCGTAGAGACTCTTCTTCAGTTTGCAGACTAGATTCTATTTTCCTTTAACTTCAAATCCTTCTGGTTGCTCCATGTAGATCTTTTCCTCCAAATCACTATGGAGAAAGGCAATCTTGACATCCATCTGTTCTACTTCCAGATTCCAGCGAGCTACTAATCCCAGAGCTACTCGAATGGAAGTCATCTTCATAACTGGGGAGAAGATCTCATCAAAATCAATTCCTTTCTTTTGCTCAAAGCCTTTGACCACCAAACGAGCTTTATGCTGCAATAGTTTACCGTTTCCATCTTTTTTCAACTTATACACCCATTTGTTCTTTAAGGCTCTCCTACCTCTTGGAAATGGAACAAGCTCACAAGTGTGGTTCTTCTGCAAAGAATTCATCTCTTCCTTCATGGCTTGCATCCAACAGTGTTTCTCTGTATGACTCTTGACTTCCGAAAAACTCTCGGGCTCCCCCTCATCAGTAATCAGAATGAAGAAGCGGGATATTTGGTTGATGGCACGGCAACTCTTCCAGATCTCCACAATTGAGGCCCAGTTGCCTCTAGCTAAGGGGGTTGCTCTCCCTACTCAACACCCTCTTCATCTGGGTCTTCATCTTTTTCCTCTTAATCCTCAATTTCTAGCATAGGATTCTGCAACTCTGGCACTTCTTGTTGCACATCATCATATCTAGAATTTTGTGATAGCTCAGGAGATGGAAGCAAGTCTGAAGTGATGACATCTCTAGACTTTGCAGACTTCTCAAAGTCTGCTACTGTTTGGTCTTTCTGGAACACAACATCTCTGTTTCTGAACATCTTCTTGTTCACTGGGTTCCACAACTTGTACCCAAATGCTGCATCTGAATAGCCCATAAATATGCATGTAGTGGACTTGTCATCAAGCTTCTGTCTATTTTCCTTGGAGATGTGTGCAAAAGCCTTGCACCCGAAGACTCTCAAGTGAGAATATGATACCTTTCTTCTGGACCAGACTTCTTTAGGTATCACAAAATTCAACGGGACTGAAAGCGACCTATTGATGAGATAACAGGCTGTACGGGTGGCTTCAGCCCAGAATGACTTTGGCAACTTTGTCATTCTAAGCATGTATCTGACTCTTTCAATAATAGTGTGGTTCATCCTCTCTACCACACCATTGTGTTGTGGGTACCGGGAATTGTTGTCTTGTGCCGGATACCTCTATTGGCACAATATGCTGCAAAAGCATTGGAAGTGTACTCGTCTCCATTGTCTGTGCGAAGACACTTTAACTTCTTCCCGATTTCTCTTTCCACCATTGCATGGAACTCCTGAAGGTGCTAAAATACCTCATCCTTCATCTTCAGGAAATACACCCACAACTTCCTTGATGCATCATCAATGAAAGTCAGAAAATACTTGTGGCCGCCAAGTGACTCCACTTCGATTGGGCCATAAACATCCCAGTATACCATACTGAGCACTTCTGTTTTCCTCTTGCTCGTTGAACTGAATGATACTCGACGTTGCTTGCCATAAAGGCAATGATCACACGGCTTCAAGGCATTCTCTTTGGATAAGGGTATCTTGGATTGCTTTGCCAACAGATGCAATCCCTTCTCACTCATGTGAGCCAGTCTTCTGTGCCATAAGTCTGGTGACTCCTTGTCTTCTGCTGCATTAAGACTTTCCAGACAGATATTCGTTTAAGTCTTATACAGTGTTGAAGACATCTCTCCTCTGGCGATTATCAAAGCTCCTCCTATCAGCTTCCAACGGCCATTTTTTAATGTACTTGTATAGCCCTATCGGTCCAAGGTGTTTCCGGAGATAAGATTGAGGCGCAAATCTGGAACATGCCTCACATCTTTAAGAACCAACTTATGTCCAACATTAGTCTGAATACTAATATCTCTAATACCCACAATCTTCGAATAGCTAGAATTTTTCATTCGAACAGTGCCAAAATCTCTAGCATTTACAAGCTGAAGAGTTCTCTGTGGGAAATGGCGTGATAGGATACAGCTATGTCTATCACCCACTCTGTACAGCTGTGGTCAGCCACGTGAAGGCAGTCCTCCTTTTCACCAACTACAAGAAGTATTTCATCAGTTATTGTGGCTGTCGTGTTCTCATCTCCCTTTGACTTACTGCTTTGGCCTTTATCTTTCCGGCTTGGGCAGTTTCTCTTTATGTGACCCTCCTGGCCACAGTGAAAGCAAGTGAAGCTAGAGTTACCTCGACATTTGTTGTCTTTGGATTTACTCCTATTGTTCCAGCTACCTTTACTCTTATTTCTTCCTCTGCCTCTTCCTTTACCTCTGTCTCTGCCTCTATCTTCTATGACAAGAGCATAGGACTAATTACCTCCCATGTCTTTCCTTCTTGTCTCTTCATTGTACATGGTGTCTGTGACCATACTCATGGTCAGCTTCCCTTCTGGTGCAGAGTTACTGAGAGAAACTACCAACGTCTCCCAGCTGTCTGGTAAAGAACTGAGCAGTAGTACGGCTTGCATTTCATCATCCAAGTGCATCTTGACGGTTGCAAACTGATTCACCAGATTTTGAATTCACTGGTGTGCTCGGTGACAGACACACCATTCTTCAACTTTAGATTTACAAGCTTCTCATCACCAAGGCTTTGTTCCGAGCGGTCTTTGATTGGTACATGTCGTCTAACATTGTCCATAGAACATAGGCATCTGTCTCCTGGGTGACATGATGGTACACACCATGGTCTATCCATTGTCTGATACAACCGATAGTCTTGCAGTTCATCTTTATCCAGTCATCATCCTTCACTTTGTCCGATTTAACCCTTTTTAGAAAAATAGGGTCAAACAGGTCCTTATAATATAGGATGTCTTCCATCCGCAACTTCCAAATTGCATAATTGGAAGGAGTCAACTTGATCATGGATCCTGAAGTTGATGTGGATTCTTCCATCGTTTTCTTTTTTTTTAACAAAAACTCCAATTCAAAAATCTGATCGTACAAATGTGTCTGGAATACACCAAATAGTAGGAAACCACTATTGAATCGTCAAAAACGGACTCAAAATGGCTCAGATCAAGCCAAAACAATTTGGACAGTTCAAATCTGCGAGTGTACCTTAGTCGCGCAGCACTGGATCACTCCTCCGACGGGGTGACTGGTCAACTAGGCCGCACTGACGTGGCAGACACGTGGCGCCTAGTGGCACGTGCCTGATGACGTGGCGACACGTGTATGACGACATGACGACACGTGGCTGATGATGTGGCGATGCCGTGTCAGCCACGTGGCTGACGCGGCTTTAGCGTGGTGATAGCGTGGCCCGTCTTCTACTTTCCGGGTACGTGAGGCGCGTGACTGCGTCTAGGCTGACGCGCCATCAAGTCAAACGGCACGTGAAGCGCGTGTAAGAGACTGGGCTTCACGCGCTTTGTTCGGAAGGCGCGTAAGGGCGCGTGGGGCTTCTTCTGGGCCTCTGCTTTGCAGTTTTGGACTCCTCTCAGCAAGTACTTGCTCCTGGTATGCTCAAAAGTGAATTTTGAGCAACTTGATTTCTGGCAGTTTTGAAAAATCGCACTCTGTTTTTCCGAAACGCGACCGACGAGGCTTTAATACCATTTGTTAGGAATATAAGGCACCAAAAATCAATCACATACAATAACACAAGAGATTTACTTGGTTCAACAATTGCCTACGTCCACGGGAAAGATATCCACTATAGAATTATCCCGGAGGGAGATTACAGTACTCACACCTCACAACTCTCTCTATAGCACTCTCACTCACAGATTATACTCTCTGTGTCTGCTCTTCAGCTCTGTGTCTTCAACCCCTCCTCACTCATCTCAATTTATACACAAGAAAGGAAGAATAGGTGAAGAGACAACAATGGGTGGGCTTAGTTGGTGTCACCCTCACCATCTACCTTTAGCACATGGTGCCACCCTCACCATGTGGATAGTAAACTGGAGCTACCCCACCATCTTCCTTTACCATGTGGAGTGGGCTGGAGCTAACACAAAGCGCTTTGCTTTTAACTAAAATCAAGAGTTGCCCACTCTACAAAATCATTATTGCCTCATTTCCGTTCGAGTAATCCCAATCATAGATCACATCTTTAATAACAATGTCTTTACTCCAAGACTCCCTGACCCCATAATCCTTCATCACCCATATTACACCCTGACCTTTGAAATCTCATTTTTTGCTTAATACACAACTTATTATACTAAAAATATCCTCATCTCCTTCATTCTTCAAACCCTAATCCTAATTCTCACCATTCTTCATTCATCATCAGGATAGACATTAAAACGGCCTAAAAGCTAATTGATTCAACTTTTACGCCAGTTTTACCATAACCTAATCATTAAAAAAATTATCTTAATTTATGCCTAACTTATGAATCACTTACCTATTTATTTATTTATTTATTTATTAAATTGATATAAATAGTAAGTATTTTCATAAGTAAAATAAGAAATATGCACACACTTATGCATATTTATTGAAAATTGAAAACTTGGGTATATATATATATATATATATGTTTAAAACTATTAAATGAATAGTTAGCATATTTCTAAATGAAAAAATTATCGAGATTGAGTTGCTCAAAATTATGGGTCATATTTTGGCATTAGCCTTACACGTAATTTAAAAAATGGGTAAAGCACAGTCTCTTTTATGTTTGGTTACTTTTTGAATCTTAATTATTTTTTTTACTTTGACCCTTCGTATTTTAAATTTTTTTTCAATTTACTTCTAAAACTAACTTATGTTTAAAATTAGATAAAAAAATATCATAATAACTGTCACATAATATAAAAAATATATTATTATTACTATCACATAATATAAAAAATATATTGTTATATCGTGAAATTCAATTCAAAATACTCTTATTTATTTATGTGTTCTCTGTATTCGATTTTATATTTGATTTTTGAGAAGTAACTCCTCTCTAATCTGATCGCGGAGGAGACATAGGTTTAATCTAGCCCATAAATAGAATCGTTAATCGACCTCAAACTTATTCATCTTTCTAAGCAATTGCTACAATTTATCTGATTTTAACAAAGCAACACTTCACGTTTGTTTTACTTTCGTTCCGTTTATTTCAGTAACTAATTTTTTATTTTTTCTATATTTTAATGTTAGGTGTGATAGAAAATGAAAACTAACAGAATATTTTTCATGATCAATTTTGGGGTTGGATTTTGACAATGGATCCCTTATGTCTTTTACGTTGTGTTTGCTTAGGAGATTTAAGAAGGGATTTTGAAATAAAAAGAAAAAAGGTAAATGAAATATGAATAAAATATATGTACATTTTACTTAATTTTACTCACCTTTTCTTTTTTCTCTTTCAAATTCCTTCTTAAATTTCATAACCAAACACAATGATAAGGATTGCTTTAGAGATATGTTTTGGGCACGTTTGACAACAAATACCGAAAAAGGCCCCAATAGCTATACTCTTTGATGGGGGCATTCTATTTGAACCCAAAAAATATCTTAGTACGCTCAATTTAAATTTATAAATTTTAATTCTTATTATATATTAATGTGAATTTACTAATAAGGACAATCCATATTAAATTCTAAAATAATTTCTTTTTTTCCTCATGGTACACCCTAATCTATTATTTCTATTCAAATCTCTACATCTTCTTCCCCAACAGATCAAAGTTAGTTTGTCTTCTTCTTCTTTCTCACTCCAAAACTCCAATCCACCTTATTGAAACTCACCATTATCATTAATATCATTGTTTTTTTTATTATTTTAAAACCCTAAACCCTAGACGAAAGTTTGAACAATCAAACAATAGAGGAAAGTGATAATCAAGAAAATATTTTGATTTTTATATGAATGCTTACCTTCTCTTTGATGGATTGTTTCAAAATATTATCTTGATTATCACTTTCCTCCATTGTTTAATTGTTCAAACTTTCTTCTAGGGTTTATGATTTCAAAATAATAAAAAATAATGATATTAATAATAACAGTGAGTTTCAATAAGGTGGATTGGAGTTTTGGAGTGAGAAAGAAGAAGAAGAAGACAAACTAACTTTGATCTGTTGGGGAAGAAGATGTAGAGATTTGAATAGAAATAATAGATTAGGGTGTACCATGAGAAAAAAAAGAAATTATTTTAGGGTTTAATATGGATTGTCCTTATTAGTAAATTCACATTAATATATAATAAGAATTAAAATTTATAAATTTAAATTAGGTGTAGTAAGATATTTTTTGGGTTCAAATAGAATGCGCCCTTTGATGGTGCTGGGTGAGCCAATCAGTTGTAAACCCAAGGCCCAAGGCCCAATGCAAGCCCTCTTACTTTTTTTTTTTTTTTTTTTTTTTACTGTATTTTTTTTCAATGTAAACTTAAATAATTTATTACATAACATCTATTTTGTCGTAAATATTAGTTTAATTAACTTTCTTAGAAACAACACACATGTATGAACTTATATATTCGGTTGCCATCTAAAAAAAAAACTTATATATTTGGTTAACATATTATTGCAAATGTATATATTTAGAAATATATAAATATTTATTTTTTAATTTAAATATAATTTTAATATATTTATGATGTAATTATGATATTACGATTCGATTTTAATTGACTCAATGTTTGAACCAATGACATTTGAGTCGATCTCTTTTTTGGTTTGGCCAACTGTCTGAATTTCAGAACATTGCTTGATGGATTTTGCATATGCCTAGTCTAAAGTTGTTCTATGAACTAATTTTTGTTGTTTACATATCAATGTTGGTTCTTTTAAATTTTTCATTATATAACCTAATCCTAGTTGACTTATAATTGTATTATTATTTATTAGGAAATAATTGTATTATTATGTATTATAAAGAAGAGATGACATAAAGTGTCACGCCTGCTAGTCTACTTTTTTTTTGAAATGAAAAATAAATAAAATTTAATTAAGAGGTTTAGAATCTTCAAATTCGCTTTATTTTTTTTAAGATGAATGAATGAAAACCTACCAAAAGAAAGTAAATAAAAAAAGTCAAAAGTCAGAAGCAACCCTCAAAATTTGACAATAATGACATTAATTTATATAATAAAATAGATCAATTGATAGGAACAGTTATCATAGAAATTAATTAACAATATTGTTAGTCTTCTAGGGCTTGAATTGTAATTATGTTAATAGAAATTTAGATATGTGGTTTCTATTATCAACTTGTTTTTTTATCACAGAAAGTAAGTGCAGGGGGTTTCAAGGTTAGAGAGGTGATTAGAGAGACAAAACTATGCTAATGGTCCAACAATGGTGGAAGTGGCTAGAGAATAAGTAGCGGCAACTATCTGGGAGTTGGAGAGTGTGTAGCTAGGTGAGGGTGAAGCAAGTGACTCAAGAAGAAATGTATGGCAGTGCCAAAATGGGTAGCATCTCCCTCAAATCTCCAAAATTTCTCTTTTTTTAAACCTTGGGAAATGGGTCCTATTTACAGGCTTTTCCTTGGTGCCAAGGGGACACCAAGTGGCCAAATAGAGAGAAGACATGTGTCCCAGAGAATCACATACAATATTCTGCCTTGAGCCACCAGGCTGAAGGTGCCACGTGTCCCTCTGCATGTACTGTGTACTATCTGTTTGCCTCAACAACTACTTTTTTTTAGCCTCAGCAAGTATAGTTGCGATGGGAGTGTTTGGCGCGACAACTCCCTTTTGAGCCTCAGCAAGTGCAGTTGCAGCGGGAATATTTGCCTCTGCACTTGCCTTCTCAGCCTGAACCTCAGCAAGTGCACTTGCAGCGGTGAACCTTGCTGCTGCACTTGCCTTCTCAGTTCTACTTGGCCAGTACAAGCATTCTCAGGACTTCATTAGTCTACTATCGACTATGTTTGTGTTCACCTCAGCGAAGCCTCCACCCTCAGCCACCTAACCACAAACTCCCCAGCTTCCCAAGGCGAAGGCCACAACTAAGCCTGCTATCAGCCATGTTGTGCCTTAATACCAAGCCCAAAGGGGCCTCCTTAGTCCTCATGTGCGACTAAGGCAAGTTCATGACCTGGGTAATGGAAAGAGAGTCCCTTATGTTCGGGCTACCCTACTCATATCTTCGCAGGATTGCCGCGATAAATTGGTATCTCTAGGCCTGCTATCAGCTCCAACCAGTAATTCTTAGGGCCTGCTATCAGCCCTAGGCTAGTAATGCCTTGGGGCCTGCTATCAACGCCAAGCATTAACCTCTACTTGCAGAGGGAGGCCTCTCTTAAAGGCTGCCATCACCCTAGCAGGATATTCCCTCTGCAACTTAGTTGTTGCGATCGTAGTTGCTACCATAGTAGTTGATGTGGTAGTCATTTCCCGCAGCAAGTTCAAACGGCAGGACCAAAGATATTAGAGATGGTGGTGCCATCAGAATGCCTCTGTAACTTGGGCGCTGCAAGTACTGCCTCTGCAACTTAGTTGATTCGGTTTTCTCCTTTCCTTAGCAACTCCAGATGGCTGTGGTACCGACATTCCTTGGAATAACGGCAGCATCGACATTACTTGAAACGGCGGCACTGGGACAAAGTGCCTCCGCAACTTGGCCATCACAAGTGTTGCCTCTGCAACTTAGTTGCGTCGGCTTTTTCTTTCCCACAGCAACTTCAGATGGCAGCGG
Organism: Camellia japonica; assembly: GCA_030407325.1. Lineage (NCBI taxonomy): Eukaryota > Viridiplantae > Streptophyta > Magnoliopsida > Ericales > Theaceae > Camellia > Camellia japonica. The sequence goes on along the minus strand of JAPPVO010000019.1, from coordinate 6,231,693 downwards.
AACCGAAGATATTAGGAATGGCGGCGCTGAGGCAAAGTGCCTCAGTAACTTTCCCGCTGCACATGTTCCCTCTACAACTTCACCGTTGCAGGTGTTGCCTCCGCAACTTGACTTAGGCATTTTCCTTTGTGGAGTCCATTTAGACCCTTGGCGGGTCGGACCTGCTTCGGCCCACTGTTGGCCCACTTTCCTTGGGCTTTAGCCCATGCTTCTTTTTCATTCCTTGTCACCTGTTTGGGGCGACCTCAATACTTAGGCCCATACTTAGTTTAGGGCTTAATTTTTGACCCTCTATATTTGCCCCCTGCACGCTTAGGCAACACACTCCTAGTTTCCCGCACATGCATGACATCAACAAGTAGCCCAAGGGTTGCGTCAGTTGGGTCAGAAGTTGCATCGGCTCTGAAAAGGTGTCCCCTTTGACTGACAGGTCATAATGGGCCTAAGGAGGCTCGTCGGTGCCCTTTTGTTGCTTCCTTTATAAATAGTGCCCTTGGGTCCACTAGTCCCCCACTTCTACCCAAACACCCTTTTTGTCTCCTTGTCTTCCTCTCTCCTTTGTCCCCACTTTCCAAAGTCTTCTTTACCTTTTTTTACTCTTCCTCATGGCCAGCACAAGGTTTCTACACGACAAGGCTGCCCCACCCGCTACTGAGTAGAGGAGGGCTCCATACTTTGGAGGGCTGGCTGACCCCTTCTAGAAGACAGTTGACTCCTTCATTCCTGATGTCCTTCCTCTAGAGGAGCCTCTGCTCCCTTTTGGGGAGGCTACTTTGGATGATGCAGACATGGTGAACCCAGTCTCTGTGCTACGGTTTTGCGTGGAGCGTAGCGACTTTCCACATTTATACATCTACTATCGCACTCATTTGGGCCCTCCAGCAGATTGGTCCCTCTAGGTCAATGACATCATTACAGATGGAGACTTCGAGCAGCGCTTGCGAGATGTCCGTCTCTTCAATGCCATTTTGATTTCGAGGGAATTATCAGTGTGTAAGGTACAGACCAACACTGAAATGGTTATCTCCCGCTGGAGCCATGACACTCATACTTTTGCCTTGGCATGGGGAGAGATAACTCTTACCCTCGAAGATGTTGCCATCCTTCTACGTTTAAGCACCCGTGGAGACCACCCCTTTGATCTAGCGTCCCTAACTCCTGTAGAGCAAGTTACCGTCACTGCCCTCCAAAGCGCCTTTCGGGAGGCGCGGAAGTATGGCTCCTGGTATGACCTTAGGACTGGGGAATTACTCCAGGAGAGACCTAAGAGGGACAAAACCACCTATCTTTTCTGGCTGAAGCATTTCTTCAAGGACCTGCAACCAGTTGTAAGTGACATCACAAAGGAGAGCTGCGATTCTGTAGTTGGGCTGAGCTACCACGGTGACTTGTACTTGGCCGCCTTCGTCAGTTATTTCATCTTCTTTTTTGTTCTACCTAGTAACCCTGCCGAGAGCATTAATCCCCTGGAGTTTCCTTTAGCTGTCAAGCTCTGTAGCGGCAGTCAGATTCCTCTAGCCCCCCTTTTCTTGGGGAACTTATACTTCCACCTTGACCTCATCCATTCGGACATGAAGCGATGGGCCGCTATGATATGTGGAGCTCCGTACACACTCAGTTCCTGACTGCTTTTTTCTATGAGAGATTCTCTGCCATGGGCCCTATCCCTAAAGAGCATGAGCCCTTCTTCACCAATGAAGTCTTTGATGTAGAGGGCCATTCTATTCTAGATGCAGAGGGTTGACCTGTCACGAGGCAAGTGCGTCAATCCCTCCCTCGCATCTCTCGGTGGTCTGGCCTTGGCACCAACAGACCCTTTGCAGACTACGTCGACCGCATGGAGGAGTGTGTGTTCCACCCTTTCACTCAGCTTCTTCCAAGCATTTTTGTTATCCCATTTTATTTTTCAAAGGCTCATCACGTTGATTTTTCTCTCGACAGTGTCCAGGCTAACTCCCTTCTCATTGCTGCTATGATACGCCCCGGATTTCTACCCGTGTGGAACGAAGAAGGCATGTCCAGCGTCGTCTATCTACCGGACAGGGTCTTTAGGCAGTTCGGAATGGATCAGGGTGTCCCACATGCCCCTCTGCCTCAAACTGATTTCCACCAGAGCTTTCAGCAATTTGCCCGTGACTATACTGCTCTACTTGTGGAGGGCTTAGGCTTCATGGAGCTTCCCTCACTTGGGAGAGAGGGCGCCTTTACTCCCAGTAACAAGCTGTTCTGGCACCGCAACCTCAATTCTTTCTTCAATTTTTGCAACAGCACTCCCGTTGTCCCTGCGATGGAACCTATCCCACAGCCTGACTTATCTCTTCGTCTGCCTTCTGGCTGAGAGAAACAAACTAGTATATTCTGCCGCTTTAAGCTTTTATCCCTGTCTACTGTGGAGGAGCCTCAACCGTTTGGCGCAATGTCTGTTCAACCCTTGCAAATTGCTCCCCCTCAAGTCAGCACAACAGTAAGCATGACCCACTCCAAACTGAGGGCAGCCCAAGCAGCAGCAGCATCATTTGCCGAGGCACATGCCTCACCAAGTAGGAAGAGACTCCGAAAGGTATTCATACTTAGAAAATATTTTTGCATTACTTCCTTAGGCTTTTTATATTTACTTTAGTAATCACATAATCTTCTTCATTTTTAGGGCCCATCGACCATACCACCTTCGGGCCCCGAAGGTTCTTCTATTGCCATTGGCATTTCCTCATATTCGGACGATGACAACAACCTTCCCATCGCTACAAGGGTCACAAGATTCAGGACCCGCATGACAGTAGTTCCAGATGTTAAAAAGGAACCAAGTGTTAAAGCCGAATCAACTACTAAGGCCGAGCTAGTTGCCAAGGCTGAGCCAGTTGTGGAGACTGCAGACAATGTACAAGTTCTCCCTACTATGGAAGTTGCAGCGGGTGATATAGTTGCTGAGGGTTCAGAGCCTCCAAACCCCGCTGATTCTATGCACTCCGACCATTTCTCTGTCGGCGGAGATGATTTTGTCCCTGAAACCCCAAGGGAAGATCGCGGCGTGAAAGAGCCACTGGAAGTTGCACCACCTCCTTTTGGAGCTGCATCTGGCGGTTCCTCCCAGTCCACTAAGTCTCTATTGGTTCAACAAACTCCACTTCCAAATGTCCAAGTGGCTGAGGGAAGTGCAAGTGTAGCGGCTGCTTCCACTGTTCCTACTGTGGCCCCTCTAAATTTAGACTGACTTGCAGAGGTCGCTGTCACCTTACCCGCCCACACTGTTACTGCTGTCGCTGGGACCTCTGACCCAGTTGCTTCAGAAACCTCTGAACAGCTGGCAGACTTATACCCCACTCACTTTCCAGAAATGCCAACTGACCTTGGGTTGTCCTAGGATTTTTATACTGGGATAGATACCACTGTTGTTCCAAATCTAAACATTGGAGACTACCAGATGGACGACCTCTTTTCGGAGCGACATGATGGTGCAGGCAGATTTGGCCTTTCTCATGAGGCCAGTTCACCCGGTCGCCAGACAGCATCTACCCATTCTAATGCTGCTGGGCAATCATCTTCAGGGGAAGTGCATCGCCCTCAGACCTTTGGTCGCTCCGCCAGTCTCCCTTCAGTGATTGAAGCTGGTGGTGGTGTGAGAGAGCCCCCTCAATCCTTAGAGAAAGTTTCCTTTCTAAGTTATTGGGTCTCCTCCGAAGCTGTTCCCACTCTTGCTCGTATCTAGGCACTGCATCCGAATACCTTTACTACCTTTAATGTTCCTGGATCTATAGTGCAGACGGCGCTGCTAGAGTCACTTGCCAGCTTCATTTGTGACCTTGCTACCAAACAAATCCTGACAACCCCTAGCAAGTTCATGGAAAGTGCTGAGGCCAACCTGAGCGACTTTAAGATGAACGGTTTGGACCTATCGTGGATGAGGGATAGGCTTCAGACAGTTAATGGTTTCCTTGAGCATGCAGACAATGTAGCGATGATTACGTCCTTGGAGGAGACTATCAAGGAGTGTGAAGGTGCCTTGGAGAACATCAGCAGAACCTAGCTCGGTTCAAAGAGGAAGACTCTGCGTTGGTTGCCCAGCTGCCTCGAGATGTGACCCTGATGGACTCCTTTTTGAAGGGTTTGATTTGATTTGATGTAACTCTATTATGATTTCCTCAATTTTCTTTTCTTTATTTTGTTGTTTCATTGTGCTTACGGCGCCTTTTCTTTTCTTCTTCTCTGTCATAACTTCTTTTCAAATATAGTAATCATATTCTGGAAGTTTGACTTTAATGAAAAGTGTGGATGTTTTGTAGTACTTTGAATTTCATTTCTTCGCCCTCCTTACATTGTTTTTTATACAATTTCTAAAGATAAGCGAAACTCTTGCAGTGAACAAAACTTCATCATAACTAAGCTTTTACAAGGATAAAATTTCACTAAGTATGGAAAACTTTCCTCACACTAAGTGTATATGAGAGTAATAAGGTTTACTAAGTGTATGACATTTTCTTTACACTTTGCTTTGGAAGTACTAACAAATAAACTTTACAACTCTTTTTCCTAAACAAAAGAAATTAAGGAAAATATTCTTTGACATACTTGACGTTGACAGGGCCAGTTCTGAACCCATCATCTACTCTTGTCAACTTATAGTACCCGCTGCTGCTTGCCTCGGCAACTTTGTAGGGGCCTTCCCATCTGGGTGAGAACTTAGGAATTGGCTGCCCCCGCATGATTGCATCCACTGTTTTCCATACCAAGTCTCCCTCTTTGAACTTTCTGTATTGAATAGATTGATTGTAGGCACGGGCTATGGATTGATGATACTTTTTCATTGCTCGCGAAGCCCAATCTCTTCTTTCTTCAGCTGCCTCTATGTCATTCTTCCTGCTGTCTAGAACTAAGGGTGCTGACATAGCCATTCTTGCTGAGGGTACTGCCAACTCAACTGGTAACACAACTTCGGACCCATATACTAGGGAAAATGGGGTTGCCTGAGTTGGCTTTCTCTTTGACATTCTATACGCCCAGAGTGCTATGGGGAGTTGTTCAGACCATGTGCCCCCTGCTTCGTCCATCATTTTACTCAGTATTCGGATGAGGGTTATGTTGGTCGCCACAACTTGTCCGTTCCCTTGAGGGTAGTATGGACTAGACTTGTGGTGCTTGATCTTGTAGGCATCCAGTAGTCTTTCCACATGGTGATTTACAAAAGGAGTTCCATTATCAGACAGCATTACTTTGGGTGTGCCAAACCTACAGATTATGTTTTCTTTGATGAAGTTGGCTACTGTTGTCCCGTCTATCTTCCTCATCAGTATAGCCTCTACCCACTTGGTGCTAACTTCAGTTGCTGCAAGTATCCATCTGTAGCCTTTGGATTGTTGCGCTATAGGACCTACCAGGTCAAATGCCCAAGTATGGAACGAGTAAGGAGTCTTGATGTTGTGCAATTCAACTGCTGGTGCATATATCAAGTTCCCAAACTTCTAGCAAGATTGGCATCTCCTCACAAAGTTTTTAGCATCTTCTTCCATTGTCGGCCAGTAGTAGCCGAGGTGAATGAGATGTCCATATAATCGCTGTCCTTCTTGATGCTCTGTCTTGTAGGCTTCCCTCAGCACCTCATTTGCCTCATCTTTTGATAAGCATGCTAAAGGTTTCCCTTCGAAGCTTCTTCGGTACAACTTACCTTGGTCAAGGAAGAAGCGGAGGGCTCGCCTCTTAACTCTGATTGTATCGGCTTTGTTCTCGGGCAGTGTGCCCTTTCCAAGGTAGTCGATATATGGCTGCCTCCATTCTTCACTGCTTAAGAAATGGGCTTCCTCTTCCTTAGAATAGGACTGACACTTTGCACATTGCCTCTGCAACTCAGTACTTTCCTTCTCCATCTCTAGCCAATAATACCCTTACCTCTGTATCCGTTGGTATAGACTGATATCTCCATCTCTACAGGACGTAGCATGGATCTGCTTAAGTTTGTAAGTTGCTTCTTGTCTACTGACACACTTTACCATGTAACGACCCCAAAATACGTATAAGGAATAATCTTTATTTACCTATGGGTTAATGTGCTTTAATGTGATTATATCTATTTGAATTGAGGAATTATCTGTTGAGTTACACTTTAAAACTGAAATTGCCGACCTTTACGGGTTCAGAAATCAAAATTTACTACTTGGATATGTTAATGGGAATTTTTAGAGCTATTTGGGAAAGTTAATTGGAAATTTATTTCGTCTAATTCGTTAAGGTGTGTTTGGGTGGCTAACTTTGCACTGCAAATTGAAGGCCTTAGAGGCTTCAAAAACCATAACGGAGTACATAGTTATGATCAACATATTTTTTAGAGTTATCTGGGAAGTTTAATTGGAATTTGATTTCATACAATTCATAAGGACGCGTTTGGCTCTCCCTAATTGTGATAAGCTTTTATATATATATATATGATATGAGTTGTTGAACTCATCAATTGGAGTCCAAAAATATCTAAGAGAGAGGGAGAGGAAGAGAACCATGAGCGAGAGAGAGAGAGGGCAAAAGAGAGACAAAGCTTCTCTAAGAGAGAGAGAGAGCTAGCTCAACATTCATGGGGGTTGAAGATAAATTGAAGAGATTGAAGAGAGAGGAAGAAGATCAACCGTGGAAGCTTGGGAAATTGAAGAGAGCTAAAAGAAAGGCAAAGATTGAGCTAAGGTATGGAAATCTATCTTGAATCTTTATGATTAATGCATCAATTTCATAAAATCATAATGATATTAGAAGATTTGAAACCCATTTGGGTTAGGGTTTTATGTATGTATTTAATTGAGCTCAATTTCATAAATTAGAACTTGAATCCTATGATTTTGTTTATGATTGGAGCTCAACCTTATGAATACCATATGAAATGAACTCTAGATTGTCCATAGAACAAGATTCTGCAAGAATCAAATGTGTTTGTGGGTTGTGTTTTGAGAACTTTAAGGATTATGAAAGATGGAACATTGATCTTGAACTTGAGGCAAAGATTGATTTGTTTGGAATGAAATTACACTTGAATGATGTTAGTCTATCATGTTGTGGGGTAATTTTACATGTTTTTGGGTGATTAGAGTTGGAACCAAGCTTAGAAAATGGAAAAACAAATGTTTGAGCAAACAAACATTTTCGGACAGTAGAATTTGCCCAAAGCCGCACGTGCGGCAGTCCCCTTCTAGCACCAAAAATGAATTTGAAATAAAATCACCTTGTCCCGTACGTGCGGCTCAATTCCCGCACGTGCGGTCCTGTTTCTCGCAGGTGCGGGACAGCCCTGTTTCAGCCAACATCGAATAAGCATATCTCTTGCATCCGGACTCCGTTTTAAGTGATTCTTGTGCCTAAACTCAAGCCCCAAAAGTCTAGTTTGCAATGGTGGTGGTCTCACACCCAAATTCTAAGTACACACATAGATATGCTCAAATTAGTGAAGGTTGTTCACTTTCTATCTACTGGTTTTATACCATTTCTTCTTCTAAACCATTTTCCTTTCGATTCTTCCTATTTTCCGAGACACAGACTATGACCTAGTGAGGACTAATGAGTTTAGAACCACCATGACTAACTGATTAAAGAACAAGAAAGGGATTGATTATATTCTCATATTATGCTATGTGCTTTGTGTTTGTAGGTCAAAACGAGAACATCGCTCCATTGTTACCAAAAGCCCACCACTATGAGTAATAGTGTAGTAAAGATATGTTTTCATTATCTATTTTGACTAATGTGTGACATGATTCTCTAAATGTCATATTTTGCTAAAATACACAAGTTTCCAAGAAAAGTAAAATGAGTTATGAATAAAAAATGTGAATTGTTTATAATATGATATGGTAGGCCAAAGGCCATTCTGCTTATTTGTTTCGTTTATGCTATGGCATGATTGTTCGGTCTTTAAGACCTATGGACTTTTAATATGGAACAAAGTGTTGTACGGAACTAAGTGCTACAGTGGAAGTCACCTCTAGAGTCCGTACGAGTCACCTCTTGGATCCATACATACATGAATTGGGCCCAAGGAGAGGTGGGGACATGTCGATGTTCCATCTACTCCATGATACGATATGATACATTTGGACCTAAGGTTGTTTTGAAATATGATTGGGCCTGAGGCCGTTTTGTTATACATGGACCCTAGGTCGTTCAGAACATTGGAAATGAATACAAATGTTTTTACATCACTATATGACTCATGTTACGAAGTATTATTTTATGTGCATGAATGGATGTCCTATTTTGAAATGTGTTTCTACCCTTTTGTATAAGTGAGCGTACCACATACCATGTAAAATGTTTTGTAATAGTTTAAAATATGTATTCCATTTGAAAAGGCATAAATTATGATACGGTAAATGTCTCTTTTGAAATTATGTAAGATACATTTCAGAATTATGAAATATGTTTTCCTAATGTTAAAGACATCATTCATTAACCTTTTTACTCTAATATTACTCACTGGGCATCAGCTCACCCCTTTTATTTTATATATGTAGGTGAGCCATTGGGGATCAACACTAGAGTTGTATCGAGGTCCGCCTCTCTGTCAAACCAACCAGGTTACGCCTCCGTGTCGAGGCTTTAACTTTGTATTGGAAAATTATGTCTTTTATTGAGTCTTATGTATTTGTGTGTGAAATCTATATAAGTTCTGTGATTATATGTGTAAATATGGAATTATATTTAAATGCGTAAATTAATCTAAGTCTTCATGTATGCACAAGCTCAATGGACGTTATCTTTATGTTGGTATTTGCTTCCGCTTAAGGCCCTGTATTTGAATAAATATTCGTGAAATTTTGTTTGAGGCCTATATACAAGCCGGTCATGGACCAAACTTTTAGGGGTGGGTTTAGGTCGTGACATGCCAGTAAGTTGTTGGGACCGCGAAAATACAACTCTCCTCTGAGGAGCAGAAATGATGCAAGTTCTACTGGTCTGATTGTTTCCTGGCATGTTTTCAACTTTTGGATTATATCTGCTTTCCACCCCTCAGCATCTTGCTCTGTATGTTCCTCGGCTAGCACTGCTGGTGTTGTTCTTTTCTCGATGACGATGGCTATACTATCATCTGGTATCTCCACCTTTGCCCCTAGTGTAGCCAAGGCATCGGGGAAATGGTTGTGTGTTTGAGGAGTATGCTAGATTTGGACATCATCAAACTGAGTGAGCAACCTTTGAACTACGGTGCGATATGGGGCCAACAAAGGCTCCTTCAAGGCGAAATCACCCATTGTTTGCTTGACAACTTGGAGTCGCCCCAAATTTTCAACTTGCAGAGGCCCTTCTTTTGGGCAACTATTAGACCCAGTATCAACACCTCATATTGAGCCTCATTATTTGAACACTCAAAGTCAAGCTTATATGATAAATGAAACTTCTCTCCTTCTTGACTGGTTAGTGTTACGCTAGCTCCACCTTTCCCAGCTCCGGAAGCTCCATCAAATTTTAAGTCCCAATAAGTCTCAATTGCGGCTATTGAGACATGGACCTCACCTGGTAGAGGTACCTCTGCTGGTTCATGTTCACCAGATGGGAATTGGGCTAGTAAGTCTGCAAGTACTTGGCTCTTAATAGCCTTGGGAGTAACACAAGTGATGTCATATTCTGCTAAAGCCAAGAGCCATCTTGTCATTCTCCCAGTCAGAGCGGGTTTGCTCAGCAAGTAACGGACTGGGTCACTCCGGGTCACAACCTGGATCGAGTGTGCCAAAAAATAGTGGCACAACTTCTGCGCTGTGAAGATTAAGGCTAAACAATGCCTCTCAATTGGGGTATATCGCGACTCGGCACCATTGACTTTGCGACTGATGTAATAGACTGGTTTCTCAATGCCATCTATGTCTTGGACAAGTAGAGCTCCAATAGACCGGGGTGTAGAGGTCAGGTACAGTAGCAGAGGCTTTTCGGGTTGTGGGGCAATCATTGTAAGTGGAGAGGTAAGTGTTTTCTTCACCATATCAAACGCCAGTTGGTGTTCTTACAACCATTCAAACTTGTGATTCCCTTTCAGCAGTGTCCCAAAGGAAAAGGTTATCTCAGCAAGGGCTGGAATGAATCTCCTCAGGTATGACACTTTGCCTAGGAATTTCTTCAAGGCCTTTTGAGAGTGTAACAGTGGCATCTCCGTAATTGACTTGATCTTATCCCCATCTACTTCGATTCCCTCGATGGTGTACAAGAAAGCCAAGAAACTTGCTGGCGGTAACTCCGAAGGCACACTTGAGAGGGTTCATCTTTAGGCAGAATTTGCGACAGCACTGAAAAACTTTTTCCAAGTCACAGAGGTGTCGGTTTGCCTCAGCAGACTTGACCACCAGATCATCCACATATACTTCCACTTCATGATGCAACATGTCATGGAACGTTACAGTCATAGCTCGTTGGTGTGTTGCCCCTGCGCTTTTCAAACCGAAGGGCATCACCGTATAGAAAAAAATTCCCAAGGGCGTTCTGAAAGCCGTCTTTTCTGCATCTTCTAGTGCCATTTTGATCTGGTTATAACCACTGAACCCATCCATGAAGGAGAACATCTGATGGCCCGCGGTAGAATCAACAAGTGTGTCAATATGGGGCAATGGAAACTCATCTTTCGAGAAGGCCTTATTTAGGTCGCGAAAGTCTACACAGACCCTGATCTGACCATTCTTCTTCTGCACAGGCACAATATTTGCTAGCTAAGTTGGGTACTGTATAGGCTCAATGAACTTGGCTCTCTACAACTTTTCTACCTCCGCCTTAATCTTTGCTTCAAGATCAAGGTGATACTTTCGAGCATGCTGCTTGATTGGTTTAGAGTTGGGAAAAGTGTCCAGATGATGAGTGACAAGGGATGGCTCAAGACCAAGCATCTTATCGTATGTCCTAGCAAAGACATCACTGTACCGTTTCAATAGTGTTATCAACTCTACCTTAGTTGTTGGAGCCATTGTATCGCTGATAAACACTGGCTTGCTCTGCCCAGGTCAGTCACTGAGGTTGACCTCAACAAATACCTCCTGCTGCAGTTTGGGCCTATCTTGCATGCATTCAGGGGCGGGCTCAAGTGTCTCCACCAACCCTTCTTGGGGCTTATCACCATCATATTTATTCGTCTCGGGGCCATCCTCCTAAGGTATGAAGTCTGGCCCCCAAGACTGTCATAAGTAATAAACTGTCTTGCCGCCCTCGCGCACCTTAACAATCTTGGGCGGAGGACTTGTGGATTTGCTGCTCCTTTTCCGTCCAGTGCTTTCTAGAGCAGCCTCTGCATCTCGAATGTCTTCCCACTTCGGCAATTTTACCCCTACAATTTTACTAGTCCTTGGAGTTTCATCCATTGACAACTCAGTAAAGAAAACTGTATCTGAATAGTGTGCCTCCTCTACTCCAAATGGCCTTTCAGACGCATTTATGGTTACTGTGCGCTTTCCCAACTTTGCCTTTACGCGTTGGTGATAACTCGACGGGATAGCTCCATATCGGTGCATCCAAGCTCTGCCAAGTATCATGTGGTAGTTTGTGTCCGCTTCAATCACATGAAACTTTGTGGCGGAGCGGATCTCAACAACTGCTAAGTCCACTACAGTATGACCCTTAGTAACCTTCTTCTCACCACCAAATCCCATTATAGTGATGGGTTGGTGAACCATACTGGACTCTGGGATACCAGCCTTTGTGACGCCCCAAAAATCGCGAACTTTAGAGAATATATTGTCAATTAAATACAGGGTTTATCTAAGGTTAGGAGTCTAGGAAACGGCACTAATGAGTCCTATGGCCAATAACCGAGTAAGATCCCAGATCGCCGGGGGAGTCAAGTTAGCCTCCCTTCTAAGTCCAGCTTTCTTAGGTAGCGCACTACCCTTTTGACATATCTTAAAAGGCATTGACGCAAGGTCTCATAAGCAACGCAGAGATAGGCATAGGATTACAAGGTAAATAATAATTACAGTGTTTCAAATTTTAAATTTACAAAATGAGTTCCATTACTATTATAATCCAAAAAGAATAAACAAAGGCACAATTGGACTAATGAGCGAAATAGTTCCAAACTTTCTCTAAGGAAAACTTAAGTCTTCAAATGTCTTTGACTCTTCGTTGGCTTCGTACGTTTCTTCAATACCTGGCATGAAACGCCATGAGCTTTGAATGCCCAGTAAACGCACACACACCCTATCCAGTTTTCCCAATCCAATACACTATCACAATTATAACAAGTAATGAAGCATCATAATCATTCAATAATAAGGGATTACAAGGTTAGATGTTAGAAATCTAGAAATCCCCCAAAGAGACTTCGTCCTCCCAACCACAAGAATCGGACGCGAATTGTTCGATATGCCCCCTCTTTTGCTTCTTTGTTGCAAAACTAACATCGGATGCCTACCAACGGTTATATATCGTGTAGCACCAACCGCAGGGCCTCAAAGAGACAGTAAGAATAGGCCTTGCTCAAATCCCTCCTTACACCAAATACCTAGGGTCCGAATACAACCACTCCGTTCAAGGGTTCCAAAACCACTTACGCAAGATTTTAACTTCCAAATAGGGAACGCAACCCGTCAACCAATCAATATCTTAGTAATCTTGTCCAAAAATTCGCAACCCATTACCACCCATTAAGTTTCCCGTTTTAGTTAGATAATTTAAGTCAGAGTTAGGACATGCTCTTGAAACAACATCTATTGCACAAGTATGAACAACTAAATAGTACAAATAGAAGGAAATAAATTTACAACACATGAGATCCACATATGAAGATAGGCACAAGCAGCTCTAGTCATATTCATGAAGTTAAGGGAATAACTTCGCACGAGAACATAATTTCCAGATTTGCATAAGTGTGAGCACCATCGAAGGATTAAAATAAAATACATAAACCTTATGGCACATGCAATATCATATCGAGACATGATCATAAATTAATAAGCATATTCATGAGCACAAGAGCATAAAACACCAATGAAAATAAAATTTCCAAATTCAGTACTACCTAAAGATTATACACAAAAGGGCTATTTCAGATTTTTTTTCAGAGCTCGGCCTTCCTATGGTTCGTAGGGAATTTTATCTAGTTTTCAGAACATTTTTCGGAAATGGAATAGCTTTTCCAGATTTGTAGTTATTTCAGAAATACTCCAGCTCTGTCCATATTCGTCGACCGTTACAAAAATCAGATTTTCTCACAACCGCTCACTCGTTTTCAATGAAACCAATTTTCCTTGAAAGATAACTCCTTAAGAAAGATTTTGACATAAAATGGAGGTCCAGAATATTTTTATACATTTTTCTACAATTTTCGTAAGGTGGCTGCAAAACAGATTTTTCTGGCACAGTTCTGGAAAATAGAAAGTTGGTGAGAAAAGAGGTCAGCTAGGGGAAATTTTCCACTTGTCTTGTGATGAAAACATGCTAAATAATATGTATTAAATGCAGAAATTTAAGGTAAAGGTGTGCCTTTTAAAATTTTGAGAGATTGATAGGGAAAAATGTAGTCTTATACCGTTTAAGAGAGATAGAAGAATGGTAGAATCAAGGCTCACTCCTTTCATTTTTGACACAAGAATACCATTATAACACATCTGAAAATACCATTTTAAAATTCTAATAACATGTATTTGAAAAAGGAAAATGGAAGAGAGAGTTGTGTTGTGGCTTACTTGAGGGTTGTTGGAATTGCTAGCAAACTTCTTCTCTTATCTTCCACCAAGCTCACCCTCCTCTCTCTCTTCTCTCACTTGAATGTAGTGTGGGTGTGTGTGTGGGTGTGTATATGTGCTCAACAAATGGGGATGAGTGGTATATTTATTGAGAATTTGGTGTGAAAAGTCCCAAATGCCCATTGGTTCCAATTCAATTGAATAGTGCCTTGATTTAGTTTAAATGTAATGGAATGAGGGAGGATTAGAACCTTAATTATGTATTTAATTATGATCTAGTTAGGTTTAGGACTAATTTAAATACCTTCTAGTTAGAAGTACACATATATAGAGCAAATCTTTATAGGTACCAAAGTCATTATTGCTCCAAGATTTCAAGGGATTTGTTTGTACTAAAGTACAATGATTATAGCCTAGGAGGTATGATGGCTAGCCATGTGATAGTGAATTGATGGACTTGTTTTATATTTTTTTTTTGTGTACAAATCTTGGAAATTGTAAAATATAATGTTAAAAAAAGATTTTAGGGTACAAGTGTATATATAAATATATAATGGTACTTGTTTGGGGTCAATTTGTGATTTAATAAAAATGTGAGGGCTTGGGCTCAATTAAAGTATCTATTTCAAGTGTAGAGTTAATAAATTAGTGTTAGGAAAAATAATTCAGTTTGTATTATCTTGCTTTGAATTTAAAGGTAAATAACCGAACGAAGACTGTAAGAATCGGAAGTTAAGGTTTAGAGCGATTAATCTAAAAATTGAGAGTTAAATAATTAATATTAGAGTGTTAGAAATGATTTCTAAGCTTCCAGGATCGATTAGGGTTTGTATGGGTTCGTCTGTGATGCGTTTTCGGTTCTAAGGTTTAATTTGCGAACAATCAACGAATTAAGGGCTTTATTATAATAACTCAAAATTTAGGGACCTAATAAGGTTTACAAAAGTTAGGGGTCTCACAACCTATTCCCCTTAAATAAATTTCCGTCCTCGAAATTTTAGTCATTCTTCATGTCTCAAATTGCGTCCTAGTGCTGGCAACGTGTTTTTAAATCATTCAGATCATCTTCTCCTTTTATGTTATTCTCTGTTCTGTCTAGAGTCGCCATTGGTCTTATTCTAATAATAGCGTTTTGAATCGAATTCCTCCCTGATTAATGACTAAAGAGATAAGCTAATTTCCCGCACTTCTTGAACTGTTGACTATATGGGTAATGATGTTGCTGCTTCAGTGTGAGGGCTTGTATTGCCAATTTCCTGATGTGGCGATCTACACTTCCCATTGTGTTGGTTGATTTTTTTGCATCATTAATCTATCCCCCTTAAATAATAAAAGCATTCCGTTGGATGGGTAAGTCATCTCCTTCTTTTGGCAACTTTTGATAATAGCTAAGGTACAAGTAACAAATCTATTTCTAGGATGAGGTTGATGTCGGGTATCTTCATTCTTCAGGAGTCAAGAATTGTCATACATTCAATTTCTAAGGGTCCACATACAAGTTCTAATGGTCCGATATAGCATAGTTACGAGGGATGTAACGGATAAAACATGTACTTAAGAAATATGAGACGAGTGTAAAAGTACCAAGACTTGGATTAATTAAGGAGAATTTACACCTTATGCTCGGATTACAAAAAGTCCTTCAAAGAGGGTCCTAACTATTACCCTAGTTTTACTTTCCTTAAGCTCTTTTTGCGGTTCTTCAAGTCTGCTTGCGGCACCTTACTTGTCCCTCAGATGCGGCGCTGTGAGATCTTCTTCTGCTTGTAGTGTGAATGCTCTGCCGATTGGCCTCTAACTACTGCTGAGCCTAGGCCTCTTGTTGTTTCCTGCCCACTGATATACTCGACCAGCTTATTATATTTGTCCATGGCTTCTAACCGCTAATCCCTTACGTGTTTGCTCTCGTTCCTTTTACCTAATATCCTGATTGAGCGAGTTGAGGACACTTATTCTTAAAATGTCTTGGTTGGCCACACTTGTAACTAGGGGTGTGCATAATACCGCCGAAACCACCAAAATCGCCAAAACCGCACTGAACCGCACCGCCAAGGCAAATTCGTTATTATTTGCCAATTGAACCGCCGGTTTTTGGTAAGAAAAATGGCAAATTCTAATGACACTTTTATCAATCCGCCGATTTCTATTTTTCTTCCAAACCGCACCGACCCGCACCGCTATTAAATCATGTTTTATAAGATTCTAAAAATTCTTTTTTACTTAAGTTTGCTTGTTGTTCTATACCTTAGAATATAGTATTACATTACTGCTCGAGGGGAATTCAAGATGTCAGTAATCCAAAATAAAGTTGGATTCCAATTCACTTTTCAATCTTTTTTTTTTTCTGGCCATGTTGCAAACTTGCATCAGCTCACTTTTCAATCTAAATACTTTTCAACAGTAAACATTTTCAATATATTGTAAACCCTGAATGATATTAATTTTATGTATTGTATTTGATCATTGTAACTTCCACAGATGCTTGTAATGAACTGATGGCATAGTCGTTGATATTATCATGTTGTTGCTACACTTGCTGCATCAGAAGAAAGCTTCGCAAGATGCTTAACATCACGGTATCTCTCGTCTTTTTTTTACTCTTTGATTTAAGTTTTGTAATTTGAATTATATTTTTTATAAACCGCCAATCCGCCCGAACCGCCAAGGCAAATCCGCCATTATTTGCCAACCGAACTGCCGGTTTTTGATAAGGAAAATGGCAAATTCTAGTGACACTTTTATCAATCCGCCACCCGCCATACGGTTTCTATTTTTCTCTCAAACCGCACCGACCCGCACCGCGCACACCCCTACTTGTAACATTTCCTCATCATAGTCCTCCATTCTTCACTACGCCTTTGTTGACCTTGTGTTCCCTTATCATAAAGTGCTAATTTGGCTTGGTTCCTAATATCCTTCACCTTTGTTATCCCAAATAGGCAACCCAAGAGGGGGGGTGAATTGGATTATTAAAAATTTCACAATATTAAAATTAACGCAATATTCAGAATTTTAATAAATAAAAAAAAAACAGAATAATAATTATCAATATAAAAGTAAGAAAGATAGGGAGAGAAAATCAAACACTGCGATTTATAGTGGTTCGGCACACCAGGCCTACGTCCACTCCCCAAGGAACCTCCTTGAGAATTTCTTTACTATCAATTGAATAAATACACCACCAAGCTTGTGAATTTGGCACAGGACTTACTCTTATCTATTGAGCCTCACTCAACAATAAATGCATTACCCTTACAAAATCTCTCACAAAAATAAGAAATAAGAATAAGTGGTACTTAAACCCTCTTTTACAATAATTCTCTCACAAAGAGTAAATATGAAAGTGTAAGAACAAAGGCTAGACTTAGATCTGAAAGTGAAGAGCAGAATACAATATACTCAGAATTTTGGAGCTCACAGAAAATTTTCTCTTTAAGTTCTTGATTTTTCTCCACACACAACACTTCTATTTATACACAAAAATATACCCGTTGGACGCTCATTGCTGACGTCATGGCTTACATAAGCACGCTCCTGACTTACATAAGCACGCTCCTGACGTCATGGCTTACATAAGCACACTCTTGATGTCATGGCTTACATAAGCACACTCCTTGATTTTAAATAGTCAGCAAATGTTAATAATTAATAAGATAAAAGTAAGACTTTTTTTTTTTTTTTTTTCTTTTTTTTCACACATGGAGCCACCGTTTTTGTAGACAATTTAATACAAAGTTCACAACTTTCAAACAAACAAATGATTTGCTCCATCTTGTTTATAATATATATACATACATACATATATATAACTCCATCTTTTTCTTCTTGTTTGATTATAAAATGATATAATCAATGTAGTGTAGTGTGATATGATATAATCAATATAGTGTAAAAAGTTTAATAGCGCACGTGATGTATTCTATTTATATTATATGCATTATATATATAATGTTCTAATCAAATATTTGCATACAGAAAAATCTCTTTAATAATATTTATGATGGATCTGAAAATATATACCCTCTTTAAAATATTGTATATATTGTAGAGATTTTAAACTAAATATATCCTACCACTACATTTAGATATATCACTTTTGTCAAAAGAAGACAACTCATTAATATCACATTTGTCAAGATAATACAACCAATCAATCATTTTTGTCAAAATAATATAATTAATCAATTTTAATTTTTTTCAAAAAGAGAATAGTGATCAGCCTAAATTTTCAAAAAGTGAATAGTAAAGTTTTCAAAAATATTTTTATTTAACTAATATTTAACAAATATATATATTTTAAAAAGATAATATTTTGTGTCAAATAAATATGTATATTAAAAAAATCCAAAATGTTACAAATAATATTTTAGACATCATCAAAATTAAATAATATGATTAACAACCTTGAAATTTTGTTGTTTAGTAGTCTCTGGCTTAATTACCCATGGTTGTTGTCTTAAGTGTTTTTCTTGATCTCTGTCCTGCTGGGGACATTCGAACCCCTTATGTCCCATCTGTTGACAATGATAGCACTGGATCAGCCTTACTAGTCTTTCCTGAAAACTTTTCTTTAAATTTTGTTGTTGTGGTTGTTGTGGTGGCAGCCTGGAATAAGGTTTTTGTGCCACGTTTCCCTTTTGGTTTCTCCGGGGTCCTACAAATGATTGACTCTCTTTCCTTTTGTTCCAAATCCTCCTTGCGTCAGCTACTTTCCTATCTAAGGCAATGTCTACTACTTTATCATATGTTTGGAGTCGTTGAGATAAGACCCTTTCTCTAATTATAGGGTCTAGGCCCCACTCAAATCTTCGTGCATTTCCTTCAGCATTTACTACATATTGAGTTATTGTGTCTTGCTCTAGCTTCTAAAATTCTCGAATCCTTTCTTGTTTGATCGCGTCCGGAAGATACTTTTTTAAGAATAGATTTCTAAACTGTGCCCATGTCATCATTGTGATGTCCCTAGATTCCATGATTAAGGTCCACCAATGGTCTGCTTCCCCTCCCAGTTCATATCCAGCTAGAGTAATTCTATCAGCATGCTTTGTTACTCCCATTATATCTAGTATTTTCTCAATTTGCTAAAGCCAGCTTCCTACCGTCTTTGAATCTAATACTCCTGTAAACTTGGGTGGTTTTTGTCCCCTAAACTCTAAAAAGAAGTGAGTCCTCCATATGTATGTTTCCTCTTAGGTGTTCTAATCCTTTCGAAATTTGACCCCCGAGATACGAAATTTCAATCATGTACATTAGTTCATTCTCAGAATTTTAAGTTCCTGGCACCATTTTCCTATTGCATTGGGATCGAGTGTAGTCCATCATTTCTCTATTTTACGTAGTAAGGCATAAGCCGGAGTCTAATTATGGATGCAAAAGGGTAATCAACTAATTTTAAGTTAGAGTTATCGAAAGGTGTTTGAAACAATAAGATCAAATAATAGATAACAAATTTAGAGAAAAACACAATACTACTTCATATATAATAGTAGGTGCCATTACAAAAGGTAGTAAGCTTCATTACAAAAGGTTATATCTTGATAATGCAAGTGTGGCTGCCACATTTCCTACTACTATTCTTAGAGTTATACTAGATCGTACTACACTTATATTGACACATACATTTACAACAGTTTAGACATTACGGATTACAACTCTAACCCTAGTTGCTACTGCATCAGTCAAGGTCTTGGAATGGGTCAACTTCTAGTCCTAGTGTGAGGAACGGTGACCCCAACGCGCCTGTTGCTCTTTGACTTTCGGGGGGGATCTCTGTTGGTCCAATTGGGTGGGATTCTAGTTTGAGCATGAACTCCGGATAAAAGTTCCGCTCCCAAATTGTGGAATGCGAGAAAAACCCAAGCCTATTCTGAAGTGCCTCGAAAATTGCTTCTAGAAATTTTTCGTCATCCTTCTCAAGCTCAAGTGCATGCTTGAGAGCCCGATACTAACTTTTGAGTTGGCGTCGAATTACGGCTCTCTTTTGTTCAGGGATGAGATAGGGATGTGCTTCCTCCACTTTCCTTACTTCCTCGATCAATTTTTTCTTTCATGTTCTTTTACACCATTCGTCATAAACTTGTGGGTTAAGGAGTTTAATGTGTTGGTCTTCTTAGAAACAATAATAGCCCCAGTGGTCGTAGTACCAGACGTTTGATGGGTCACTAGCCATCCTATGTCAAAGAGAGGGAATCCGTTATTAGTTTTCTTTCAAGTTTTTTTTTTTTTTTTATAATAATACACTAGTGTATGGGAAAAAGTAACTAGAGTCGCAAATCGGGTTACATGGGTTGAGGGTTGAACCTAGGCTCTGATACCAAGTTGTGACGCACCAAAAATCGCGAAGTTTAGAGAATATATTGTCAATTAAATACGGGGTTTATCTAAGGTTAGGACTCTAGGAAACAGCACTAATGAGTCCTATGGCCAATAACCGAGTAAGATCCCAGATCGCCTGAGGAGTCAAGTTAGCCTCCCTTCTAAGTCCAGCTTTCTTAGGTAGCGCACTACCCTTTTGACAGATCTTAAAAGGTATTGACGCAAGGTCTCATAAGCAACGCAGAGATAGGCATAGGATTACAAGGTAAATAATAATTACAGTGTTTCAAATTTTAAATTTACAAAACGAGTTCCATTACTATTATAATCTAAAAAGAATAAATAAAGGCACAATTGGACTAATGAGCGAAATAGTTCCAAACTTTCTCTAAGGAAAACTTAAGTCTTCAAATGTCTTTGGCTCTTCGTTGGCTTCGTACGTTTCTTCAATACCTGGCATGTAACGCCATGAGCTTTGAATGCCCAGTAAACGCACACACACCCTATCCAATTTTTCCAATCTAATACACCATCACAATTATAACAAGCAAGTAATGAAGCATGATAATCATTCAATAATAAGGGATTACAAGGTTAGATGTTAGAAATCTAGAAATCCCCCAAAGAGACTTCGTCCTCCCAACCACAAGAATCGGACGCGAATTATTCGATATGCCCCCTCTTTTGCTGCTTTGTTGCAGAACTAACCTCGGATGCCTACCAACAGTTATATACCGCGTAGCACCAACCGTAGGGCCTCAAAAGAGACGATAATAATGGGCCTTGCCCAAATCCCTCCTTACACCAAATACCTAGGGTCCGAATATAACCACTCCGTTCAAAGGTTCTGAAACCACCTGGGCAAGATTTTAACTTCCAAATAGGGAACGCAACCCGTCAACCAATCAATATCTTAGTAATCTTGTCCAAAAATTCGCAACCCATTACCACCCATTAAGTTTCCCGTTTAAGTTAGATAATTTAAGTCAGAGTTCGGACATGCTCTTGAAACAACATCTATTGCACAAGTATGAACAACTAAATAGTACAAATAGAAGGAAATAAATTTACAACACATGAGATCTACATATGAAGATAGGCACAAGCAGCTCTAGTCATATTCATGAAGTTAAGGGGATAACTTCGCACGAGAACATAATTTCCAGATTTGCATAAGTGTGAGCACCATCGAAGGATTAAAATAAAATACATAAACCTTATGGCACATGTAATATCATACCGAGACATGATCATAAATTAATAAGCATATTCATGAACACAAGAGCATAAAACACCAATGAAAATAAAATTTCCAAATTCAGTACTACCTAAAGATTATACACAAAAGGGCTATTTCAGATTTTTTTTTCAGAGCTCAGCCTTCCTATGGTTCATAGGGAATTTTATCTAGTTTTCAGGACATTTTTCAGAAATGGAATAGCTTTTCCAGATTTGTAGTTATTTCAGAAATACTCCAGCTCTGTCCATATTCGTCAACCGTTACAAAAATCAGATTTTCTCACAACCGCTCACTTGTTTTCAATGAAACCAATTTTCCTTGAAAGATAACTCCTTAAGAAAGATTTTGACATAAAATGGAGGTCCATAATATTTTTATACATTTTTCTACAATTTTCGTAAGGAGGCTACAAAACAAATTTTTCTGGCACAGTTCTGAAAAATAGAAAGTTGGTGAGAAAATAGGTCAGCTAGGGGAAATTTTCCACTTGTCTTGTGATGAAAACATGCTAAATAATATGTATTAAATGCAGAAATTTAAGGTAAAGGTGTGCCTTTTAAAATTTTGAGAGATTGATAGGGAAAAATGTAGTCTTATACCGTTTAAGAGAGATAGAAGAATGGTAGAATCAAGGCTCACTCCTTTCATTTTTGACACAAGAATACCATTATAACACATCTGAAAATACCATTTTAAAATTCTAATAACATGTATTTGAAAAAGAAAAATGGAAGAGAGAGTTGTGTTGTGGCTTACTTGAGAGTTGTTGGAATTACTAGCAAACTTCTTCTCCTATCTTCCACCAAGCTCACCCTCATCCCTCTCTTCTCTCACTTGAATGTAGTGTGGGTGTGTATATGTGCTCAACAAATGGGGATGAGTGGTATATTTATTGAGAATTTGGTGTGAAAAGTCTCAAATGCCCATTGGTTCCAAATCAATTGAATAGTGCCTTGATTTAGTTTAAATATAATGGAATGAGGGAGGATTAGAACCTTAATTATGTATTTAATTATGATCTAGTTAGGTTTAGGACTAATTTAAATACCTTCTAGTTAGAAGTACACACATATATATAGCAAATCTTTATAAGTACCAAAGTCATTATTACTCCAAAATTTCAAGGGATTTGTTTGTACTAAAGTACAATGATTATAGCCTAGGAGGTATGATGGCTAGCCATGTGATGGTGAATTGATGGACTTGTTTTATATTTTTTTGTGTACAAATCTTGGAAATTGTAAAATATAATGTGAAAAAAAAAATTTAGGGTACAAGTGTATATATAAATATATAATGGTACTTGTTTGGGGTCAATTTGTGATTTAATAAAAATGTGAGGGCTTGGGCTCAATTAAAGTATCTATTTCAAGTGTAGAGTTAATAAATCAGTGTTAGAAAAAATAATTCGGTTTGTATTATCTTACTTTGAATTTAAAGGTAAATAACCGAACGAAGACTGTGAAAACCGGAAGTTAAGGTTTAGAGCGATTAATCTAAAATTTGAGAGTTAAATAATTAATATTAGAGTGTTAGAAATGATTTCTAAGCTTCCAGGGTCGATTAGGGTTTGTATGGATTCGTCTGTGATGCGAACAATCAACGAATTAAGGGCTTTATTGTAATAACTCAAAATTTATGGACCTAATAAGGCTTACAAAAGTTAGGGGTCTCACAGCCTTTGCAAAGGTGTCGGTTGTGATGATGTTTATGGACGCCCCACCATCAAGGAAAACACGCTTGAACTCTACATCATTGATGTAAACTGTGACAAAAGAGGACGGTTATAAGGAAATAGGTATGCTCTATCTGCTTCTGAAAAAGTAAAGGCCCCATAATCTTCCTGGATGCGCCAAGGCACATACTTCTTAGCCTTAGCAACTTCATCATGGTGCACTTCAGAGATGTTAATGAGGGCCTTTTTTGGTTCCAACCTGGCGACTTAGCTCAGCCCCAGCTAGTTAAAGAAGGTGCGAAACTTATCAGAGTTTTACAAGGCCTGAGCATGAGCATCATCTGCGAATTTTGCATCTGCAGGTACTGTCTCAGGGAGCTGGCCCTTAGCGATTTCTTCTAACTCATCATAGTAGGACGCCATGTGCACTTGATCACGCATGGGCCCAAGGTACCCAATCATATGTACATTCTTCCCTTTCTCTTTGTGATTAGGATAAGGGTCCTTCCTTACGTCACGATTACTGGCATCCTTGAACTTCAACTCATTTGTGTCTACTTTCTTCTTGAAGATACTTTTCAAAGCCCAACAGTCCTTAGTAGGGTGTCTGATGGTTCTGTGATAGACACAATAATCTAGGCTTTCTTTGTCCTTCTTGGTTGGAGTGACATCAACTAGAGACAAAGTAAGTTCACCATCAGCTACCCATTCTTTAACCAAGGCCTTAACATTCTCAAGGTTGCAAGGATATGAATTTCTGTCGTCATAACTCTTTCTCTTTCGAGAGGATGACACCTCCCCTTGCTAGTGGCTCCCTCCTGTAGAGGTTACCGCAACAACTCTGCTACTATGGGGGTAGCGACGGCTGTCATGAGATCTGTGCAAGGGACCAGTGATACTGAGGTTCTCAGCTGCCTTAATCAAAGCTAAAAAGGTAGGCAGATTATGGTTCACTAAGAAAATTTTGTAGTCGCGTATGGCACCCTCCACACATATACTGACTAAGCGAGCCTCATCCACTGGTTTATAACAGTCAATAGCTTTATCTTGGAACCGCTTAACATAGTCCAATATATCTTCGCCTTCTTTTTGGACATCTCGCCCAAGTGTGAGGGTTGTAACTTTCTCTTGGACTTGGAAAAACTTCGTATGGAACTTGTTCACCATCTCCTCCCAACTCTTGATCGAGTTGGGAGCCAAGTTCACATACTAGTTGTAAGCCCTCTCGGTAAGTGATTTGGAGAACTCCTGAAGGCGCAGAGAGTGGTCACTGCTATGGACACCAAGAGTTTCATTGAACCTCACCACATGTTCTCTGCCATTGCCTTCTTTTCCATCAAACTTAATAAACTTGGGCACTGTATACCTAGTTGGGTATGGCATGGTCAATATCTCCTGAGAGTATGGGGGCTTCACATCTACGTCTAGGAGAGATGGCAGCTGCTTCTTGCTACGCTCTTGCTCGAACATAGCTTATACATTGGCTAGAGTAACAAAGTGAGTGGGCTAGAATGGTCCAGTCTGCTCCTGGGTAGCTGAACCAGCAGCCGTACCGTTCGTCTGAGGTACCACCAAACGCACCTGGATCGGAGTCCGAACCTCAGGAAACAAGTTAGGCACTGGGTTTGGGACTGCTACAGGTGAAGGTGCTTGCACTGGAGTTGGTCTAGAAGCCATGGCCATAATAGCCTCAGTAAGAGTCTTCAAAGCTGCCAGGATCTCCCTCTACGTATCCTGGAGTGACTAAACTGCCTCAATCACAACACTGTGGTCACGGTCCTCCGCAGGTGCTGCTCCGCCATTAGAAGAGCCTAGCTGTCGTGAGGGTTGCTGAACTTCATCCTCTGCCATTTTTTCCAGTGAAGTGTGTAAGCCACTGCGGGTATGAACCATCAACAAAGCAGCCTTCCCCAACAGAGTCGCCAGAAATGTAAAGGGGTTCAAGGTTAGAGAGGTGATTAGAGAAGCAAAACTATGCTAATGGTCCAGTGGCTGGAGAATGAGTAACAGCAACTATCTGGAAGTTGGAGAGTGTGTAACTAGGTGAGGGTGAAGCAAGTGGCTCATGAAGAAATGTATGGCAATGCCAAAATGGGCAGCATCTCTCTCAAATCCCCAAAATTCCTCTTTTTTTTAACCTTGGGAAATGGGTCCTATTTATAGGCTTTTCCTTGGTGCCAAGGGGACACCAAGTGGCCAAATAAATAGAAGACATGTGTCCTAGAGGATCATATGAAATATTCTGCCTTGAGCCACCAGGCTGAAGGTGCCACGTGTCCTTCTGCATGTACTGTACTATCTGTTTGCCTCAGCAACTACCTTTTTTGAGCCTCAGCAAATGTAGTTGCGACGAGAGTGTTTAGTGCGGCAACTCCTTTTTGAGCCTCAGCAATTGCAGTTGTAACGGGAATATTTGCCTCTGCACTTGCCTTCTCAACCTGAACCTCAACAAGTGCACTTACAGCAGTGAACCTTGCTGCTGCACTTGCCTTCTCAGTTCTACTTAGCCAGTACATGCATTCTCAAAACTTCATTAGTTTGCTATCGACTATGTTCGTGTTCACCTCAGCGAAGCCTCCACCCTTAGCCACCTAACCACAAACTCCCCAGCTTCCCAAGGCGAAGGCCACAGCTAAGCTTGCTATCAGCCATGTTGTGCCTTAATACCAAGCCCAAAGGGGCCTCCTTAGTCCTCATGTGCGACTAAGGCAAGTCCATGACCTGGGTAATGGAAAGAGAGTCCCTTATGTTCGGGCTACCCTACTCATATCTTCGCGGGATTGCGTGATAAATTGGTATCTCTAGGCCTGCTATCAGCTCCAACCAGTAATTCTTATGGCCTGCTATCAGCGCCAAGTTAAATGAACTTTGGGGCCTGCTATCAGCGCCAAGCATTAACCTCTACTTGCAGAGGGAGGCCTCTCTTAAAGGCTGCCATCACCCTAGCAGGATATTCCCTCTGCAACTTAGTTGCTGCAGCCGTAGTTGCTGCAATAATAGTTGTTGCGGTAGTCATTTCTCGCGGCAAGTTCAGACGGCAGAACCGAAGATATTAGAGATGGTGGCGCCGTCAGATTGCCTCCACAACTTCGGCGTTGCACATACTGCCTCTACAACTTAGTTGCTTCGGTTTTCTCCTTTCCTCAGCAACTCCAGATGGCTGTGGTACCAACATTACTTAGAATGGCGGCGGCAGCAACATTACTTGAAACGGTGGCGCTGGAACAAAGTGCCTCCGTAACTTGGCCGTCTCAAGTGTTGCCTCTGCAACTTAGTTGCGTCAGCTTTTTCTTTCCCTCAGTAACTTCATATGGAGGCGGAACCGAAGATATTAGGAATGGTAGCGCTGAGGCAAAGTGCTTGAGCAACTTTCCCACTGCACATGTTCCCTCCGCAACTTTACTGCTGCAGGTGTTTCCTCTGCAACTTGACTTAGGCATTTTCCTTCGTGGAGTCCATTTGGACCCTTGGCGGGTCGGACTTGCTTTAGCCCACTGTTGGCCCACTTTGCCTTGGTCTTTAGCCAATGCTTCTTTTTCATTCCTGGTCGCCTCTTTGGGGCGACCTCAGTACTTAGGCCCATATTTAGTTTGACGCTTAATTTCTGACCCTCTACAGTAAGAAAACCAGAATAGCGCAAGGAAGAGAAATTCTAAGAAAATCTAAGGAAGAACTCCAGAGCATCTGGTGGATTTCCAACCCAGTTAAGAGGAAGGCAACGATGAAGGGAAGCTTGGGTCACCCAATGAGCAGCTTTGTTGGCAGTTCTAGGTCTCCAACGAAAGAGAATTGCCCCTGAGTCGCTAATCGCTTGATGTCCTTGATAATAGCTCCACACTCCCACAGTGGGACATCTTCGAAGAGGCACAGGCAAATAACATCCTTGTTGTTCCCTTCGATCTCCACCAAGTTGAGGTTACAAGCAAGTGCTAATTGACATGCACTTCTACATGCTAACGCTTCGTCTTGCAAAGAGGAAGTGACCCTCCAGCTACCCGTATGTCCATCAATCAATTTTCCCCTTTTATCTCACAAAAGATCGCAGTTAAAGCCAACTGAGATCCCTTTTTTAGCACCACATCACAATTTATTTTGAAGGACCCAGTGTTAGGGGCCTGCCAACCAGCCACCCTTGGTAAACTATCTAGTGAACTATGGTGTTGCCTCACAGCCCCAGAGACAGTGGCTGAGTTAAATTCCTCATTCGCCACTTGAGCTCGATATAACGTCAAGAAGGGCTCTATAGGATGATGGTTGAAAACCAAGTTGTTTTGGTTTTTCCATATATACCACCCAATCCACACAACAAAGCTAATAAGATTTTCCTACTGTTTAACTGATTGAATTTTCTCTAACAAATCGCAAGACCAATGAAAAATCGAGCAACTAGGTTCTTCAACAACTGGGAACTTGAGATCACAACCAAACCAAACTGTGCGGACTCATTCACACCTAAAAAGAAGATGTTTAATAATTTCAGGAAACTCTTGACAAACCGGGCAAAGATTCATAACAGCACATCACCTCCTATACATATTATCTTCTGTAGCGAGCCCGTTTTTACACACCCGCCACCAAAATTTTTTGAGTTTGGAAGTAACCTTTAAAGCCCAAAGCAACTTCCAAAAATTTTTAGGTGTATGAAAAGAGGTAGAAGGAGTAAAAGAATGAAACCTGCTCACCTTAGTCGAAGCTGTAGAATATCCCGACCTCACCAAATAATCGCCTTTGGAATCAAAGTGCCAAACAAGGGAATCAGTCGTATTCTCCATAGCTATTGGGATTAATCTAATAGCATCAACTTTGGCTTCAGACACCAGATTTTTGAGAGACTCAATCCTCCAGCTCCTCAATTGGGCATCAATAACATCTTGTAGATATTGAATCCCAAACCCCTCAGGTTTTGGTGAGAGTACTTTGAACCCAAGAATGGATGTGATCCACTTGTCATCCCAGAAATTGGTTGCAACCCCATCATTCACTTGCTATTGAACACCTTCTTGAAGCAGTTGGCGGCCCTAAATAATGCTTGCCCAAGCCCATGACGCTCTACTCCCTTTGGCAGCTTGCATGAAAAAAGTGTTTAGGAAATAAATTGCTTTCAACAAGCGAGCACAAAACAAATTTGGATACTTCAATAATCGCCACCCTTGACGAGCTAAAAGCGCCAGATTGAAAGAATTAAAGTCTCTAAAACCCATACCTCCTTGATGTTTCGGCAAAGTCCTATGACCCCAATTCAACTAATTAATCCCCTTACCCTCTGGATCACCCCTCCACCAAAAATTGCTAATGTATGAATTGAGCGTAGCACATAATTTTTTAGGAAAAGCAAAGCACACCATTGCATAAAATGGGATGGCCTGAACCGCTGCCTTAATCAAGATCTCTTTCCCAACTTATGACAGCAATATGTTTCCATCCTTGCAATTTAGAGAGGATCCACTCAATTATAAACTCACAGGCTTCCGCTTTTGAGCTTTCCCAGAATGATGGTAATCCTAAGTACTTCAAATTGGGATGAGACACACTAAGGCCAACCACAGTGCTAATAGAGGAGCTAACAGTGGAGAAAGTGTTGGCGGAAAATTGGACACTAGATTTCTCAAAATTTACCAATTGCCCAGAGGCTTCACAATAGATCTTTAGAATATCTAGCACATGGCTGCACTCATCCACATCAGCTTTAAGAAAAAGGAGCACGTCATCTGCAAAAAGAAGATGGGGCAAGGTAGGCATTGCCTAGCTATCTTCAAACCCAAAATCAGGTTATTTCGAAGACTCCGATTTAAAAGTTGAGAGAGCACATCTGCAACCAAAATAAACTGGTACGGGGATAATGGGTCACCTAGACGTAGCCCACGAGTCGGAACTACAGATGCCCTCTTTTCTCCATTTGCAAAAATCAAGAAAGTGACCGTAGTCACACATTTCATAACCCATCGGATCCAAACAGTGTGAAAACCCATCTTCCACAAAAGTGCTGACAAGAAATCCCATTCAACACGATCATAGGCTTTGTTAAAATCAAGTTTAATGGCCATGTGCCCAAAAGACCCTTTCTTCTTTAACATCAAAAAATGGAAAGCCTCATGGGCTACAATGATGTTATCCTAAATCAAGCGTCTGAGAACAAAAGTAGATTGGTTTGGAGAGATAAGACTTCAGTCTATTGGCCAGTATTTTAGTAATGATCTTCAAGTTAAAATTACAAAGACTAATAGAACGGAATTAAGACAACTTTACCGGGTTGGCAACTTTAGGGAGTAGGACTAAATTTGTTATCAACTTGTTGATTCACTATCAAGTAGTGTAGTTAGGTACTTCAATCATTTTTGTCAAACACATTGTCATCGTGAAATTTAAAAGTCTTTGTTTAGCTCATAATTTAGGGGAAGAAATGACAAGTTTCAAAAATTAAATTAGTTGGGAGGTTGGTTTTTAGGCAATA
This sequence comes from Camellia japonica, assembly GCA_030407325.1. Lineage (NCBI taxonomy): Eukaryota > Viridiplantae > Streptophyta > Magnoliopsida > Ericales > Theaceae > Camellia > Camellia japonica. The sequence goes on along the minus strand of JAPPVO010000019.1, from coordinate 6,202,387 downwards.
GAAATTGCATCATTTGGGATAAATTGCTTAATAAAAATAACTTTTATGATCAAAAAACTCTACTGATTGAGAAAATACTACAAAATTAATCAAGAATAGAACAGTATAATTGAGATTTAATTAGTGTAATGTTCATACATTTTGTCTAACATTTGATGTTTTTGGTAAAATTTTGGATATGTAATATTATTGTTCTATATTTTGTTTTCCTAGTAATCACCTTGGCTAGTGGATACTTCAATAGCACCTTTTACACTTAAAATTGGTTTGTTTAATTTTCAAGACTCTCTTGATCTAGTTAGCTAAAAGATGATGAAATAAAATGACTATCATGTTGTATATCTCATTAGAGTTTTTTTTGTTATACCAGAGGATCCGAACTCCACCAACAATGGCAATGTGAATATAAGAGGGGCAAATAATAGAAAATAAAATTGGAATGGGGACTGACATCTTGTAATGAGTCATTCTCACCTAATTGTAAATGTTCCACACCTTGCTTAAAGGTATGGCCACATTAGATCACATAAAGAATTAAACACGTAATTAATTGGTTTATATATGCATTTGATTTGAAAGTGTGGGGCTATCATGGCTACCTAGGCAACTGCGTAAGCTTGGAAGTAGAATTCTGGGACATTTTACATACAGAGGCTTAACCATCATCATGTAAAAAGGAATGTCCAATATTATTGTTGAATCATACTCACTCACAAACAGTCATAGAATTCATCAGAGATGGCGCTGAAAGAAATTCACCATATAGAGCCCTTATTGAAAATGAAAATTTCTTGCTCAGAATATGTCAATGCTCAATCCAGTCCATTCCCAAAAAAGCAAATTAGAATGTTGATGCTTTGGCAAATAGGAGTTAATCAACAAGAACACTTTATGCTGTGTTTGGTTGGAGGATTTGGAAAGGAAAAGAGAAAAGATGTGTGAAACTAAGTGAAATATAGGCATGTTTTATTCACATTTCACCTACCTTTTTTATTTTTTTTTCAAATCCCTTCTCAGATCTCCCAACCAAACATAGCATTAGTGTTCCTAGAAGATTCACCTACTTTTGTATTTTCTTTGTTAATTGTTGACATGGTTAATGTCAGCTTTGGAAGGGATTAATATATTCTATGACTATTCTGTAAACTCTACTTTATCTTATTTTTATGAATAAAAAAATAAAAAAATAAAAATAATATTCAAGCTCCACTATAAAAGAATAAATCAAAATATTTAGAAGTTAAACATAAAACTTTCAAAAATATCTCACAATAAAATTTTATATTCAACCCTTAGTCACTTAATTACTTGTGCACACAAACAACTTATGAAGTGTCAAAATTGTATTCATGTTTTAAAATGAATGGTCTTTGACTATACTGAATTTTGGCATGTCCTGCCACTTGACTTAGCTTGGAGCTCAGGGAAAACAATTTTATCTTACCTCTCTCTGAATCTCAAATCCATCATCTTGCTCTATGTGATTTTTTCATAAAAATAAATGAGAAGGGAAGAGGATTTGCTTCTTGTCTTTACTCCGATTATGTTAATTAAATATAATAAAAATAAAACATTAAACACTCATATATATATGTTATTTTTTTACCCATTAATCTATCATTTTTTTTATTTTTTTTTATCTCTCATTACTTAATACTTACCAATCTTTATTATTTCTCTTAAGAGTGCCAATATATCAGCACAATTTTCCGGTCACTTTTGTAATTTTATCAATTTCAACAACAAAAAAATTAGACAGTGATAAGTTGTTGAAGTTCTGTTCAAGATGTTTAGGGGTTGTTTGGTTTTTGAGTTGGGTTAAAAATCATAAAAGGATAAAATAAATTAAAAAAATCAAAAATTTAAAAGGACAAAAAAATCAACCATTTAAAGCTAAAAAATCAAAAAAACCAATCAAGAATACCATACGAACAAAAAAATCTCAAGTTAAAAAAGTCAAAAAAATTAAAAAACTAACTAAAAAAGTCATTGCCAAACGAAGGCTTAGGCCTCGTTTGGGAACAGGCTAATTTAGTAACTTTTTAGCTATTTGGCTAAAATATGAGCTAAAAAAAACTAGTATGTTTGGGATGACATTTTTATTTTTTACGAAAAGATGTGCAAAAAGTAGAGAAAAAAGAAAATCTTTGACTTTTTGATATGACTTTTTAACTTTTTAACTAAACCAACATGTTGTCAAACGAGGCCTTAGTTTGAGACCTAACGTCCTATTTTGCCCAATATGTGAATGGTTGCATATATTCTAAATTTATTCTCTTGAGGTGAGTGTAAAAAAATCTCGAATCAATTTTGTCTTATCAAAAAAAATAAAAATAGAAAAAAAAACACCACAAACTTAACCTAACTTCGTGCATCACTTTGTTGTAATTTTTAGATACGGTTTGACAATTGCCTTTCAGTATTTATTTATTTATTTTTAGAATATGACTAAATTAATATGTTTGATAATTGTTAAAATAGTTATTTTTTAGGTCTTTTAAAATTGAAAAAATTATTGATAAATCTCATTTAGAAGTGTTTTAACCCAAGAAGTCCATGAAGGAATTTTTTAACCCATTTAGTCCCATGTATGTATAGTTTTATTCCATGAAGTCCTTTTTCTTGATTTACACTATTTTCTTGAACAATTATGCCCTTATATTTAATTTTGATACCCTTATAAATAATTTTTGAACGGTTAGCAATTTTATGATGTGAACATTCATATTTTAAAATTCACATTGATAGGAATGTAAAATTGGCCCGTTGGCGACCTGAAACCTGCCCGCAAGCCGGGGCGGGCCCGGCCCGTTGACAATGTGAATATTCACATTGACATGTTAACATTCACATTAATAGGAGTGTAAAATTGGTCCGCGTCCCGTAGCGACGCGAAACTCGCCCGCGGCCCATGGGCAGCCCGGGGCGGGCCCGGTCCGGCCCATTGACAATGTGAATATTCACATTGACATGTTAACATTCACATTGATAAGAGTATAAAATTGACACGCGGCCCGGGGCAGGCCCGGCCTGGCCCGTTGACAATATGAATATTCACATTGACATGTTAACATTCACATTGATAGGAGTGTAAAATTAGCCCGTGCCCCGTGGCTGCCCGAAACCCGCCCACGGCCCGTGGGCGGCCCGGGGCAAGCCCGGCCCGGCCCGGCCTATTAACAATGTGAATATTCACATTGACATGTTAACATTCACATTGATAGGAGTGTAAAATTAGCCCGCACTTCGTAGCTGCCCGAAACCCGGCCACGGCCCGTGGGCGGCCCGGCCCGGCCTGGCCTATTCACAATGTGAATATTCACATTAACATGTTAACATTCACATTGATAAGAGTATAAAATTGACCAACAACCCAGGGCGAGCCTGACCCGGCCCGTTGACAATGTGAATATTCACATTGACATGTTAACATTCACATTGATAAGAGTGTAAAATTGGCCCGCAACCCATGGGTGGCCCGAAACCCAACCGCAGCCTGAGGCGGGCTTGGCCCGACCCGTGACAATGTGAATATTCACATTGACATGTTAACATTAACATTGATAGGAGTATAAAATTTGTCCGCTGCCCGAAGCTTGCCCGCGGCCCGGGGTAGGCTCGGCCCGGCTCGTTGACAATGTGAATATTCACATTGACATGTTAAAATGCACATTGATAGGAATGTAGAATTGGCCCGCGGCCCGTGGGCTGCCCGAAGCCCGCCCACGACCCGGGGCAGACTCGTTTGGATCCGGGCCCGAGCATGTCCGAGACCCTAGGTTAGGGCCTAGGTCATCACTTTGAAGCCCGGCCCGGCCCATCGGCCCGCTTAAGGCCCATTCAAGGCTCGATCCGAGGCCCAGCCCGCCCGAGGCGCAATGTATTTTTTTGTGGAAAATAATAAAATTTTGGTAGAAAAAATTAAAAAGAATTTTAAAAAAATGGCCAAGCCCACCCAAGCCCAACCTAAGCTCGAGGCTAGGCCCAGGCCCACCGGCCCGACCCGAGGCTCGATCCATCGGCCCATCCAAAACTCGAATACCCTTGTGCCAAGGTTAGGGCCCGGGCCTAATTTTTTGGCCCGTGGACCGGCCCGACCCAGCCGGAGAAAGGCTCATTTGGGCCCAGGCTCGAGCCTAGTCCGAGACCCTAGGCTAGGGCCTGAGCTATCACTTTAAAGCCCAGCCCAGCCCATCGGCCCGGTTAAGGCCCATTCAAGGCCCGGCCCGCGCCGAGGCCTAGTGTCTTTTTTTGTGAAAAATAATAAAATTTTGGTAGAAAAAATTAAAAAGAATTTTAAAAAAATGGTCAGGCTCGCCCCAGGCCGCCCATGGGCCGTAGGCAGGTTTCAGGCAGCCACGAGACACAGGCTAATTTTACACTCCTATCAATGTGAATATTCACATTGTCAACAGGCCGGGCCGGGCCTAGGCCGCTGGCCAATTTTATACTCTTATCAATGTGAATGTTAACATATCAATGTGAATATTCACATTGTCAACAGGCCGGGCCGGGCCCGCCCTGGGCCGCCCACGGGCCGTGGACGGGTTTTGGGCAGCCACGAGGCGTGGGCTAATTTTACATTCCTATCAATGTGAATGTTAACATGTCAATGTTAATATTCAAATTGTCAACAGGCCGGGCCCGCCCCAGGCTGCGGGCGGGCTTTTGGGCGCCCATGGGCCGCGGGCCAATTTTATACTCTTTATCAATGTGAATGTTAACATGTCAATGTGAATATTCACATTGTCAACGGGCCGGACCGAGCCTGCCCCGGGCCGCCTATGGGTCGCGAGTGGGTTTCGCGCCGCCACGGGACGCGGGCCAATTTTACACTCCTATTAATATGAATGTTAACATGTCAATGTGAATATTCACATTGTCAATGGGCCGGGCTCGCCTCGGCCCGACTCGAATTTTTCCGGGCACCCACGAGGATCGACATGGGCCGGGCCCCTACACATTGACGATATGAACATTCACATTGACGGTGTGAACATTCACATTAGGGGTATTTTGGTAATTATGTCACCTATAGGACTTATTGAAACATAAGAAAATAATGTAAACTAAATGGAACATAAGTAGATAAAAATGGTATTTTGGTCTTCTTATCTCAAATAGGACCTAATGGAATAGTCAAAAAGAATATGGGTTAGATGGAATAAAACTCTTAGAAAGTGGATTTATCAAAAAAGCTCCCTTTAAAATTTACTTTTTGATTAAAAAAAATTACTATATGAACTTTATCGTATTATGGCTCCGTTTGGTAGAGCTGTGAGAAAGTGATTATAACTTATAACCTAACAGCTTATAACTTATAACTGTAAACATAAGCTGATTTTTGACTTATAAATTAAGCTTCTCCTCCCCCACTCAAAGAATAAGTTGATTTTTAACTTACAAAAAGCTATTAGCTGTATTCTTAAGCTGAACCAAACACATCAAAATAGCTTAAATTAAGTTAAAAACTGAAATAAGCTGGAAATAAACCCTACCAAACAGGGCCTATGGAATTCTTGTAGAACACAAATAAATTTCTTAAAATATTTTAAGGTAAAATAATCTTTTCATAAATTTATTAAAAAAAATTATTTTAAAATACAAAAAAACACCCAAATAGACTTATTTACTTCTATTATTTTGTTTAAATTTTTAAAAAAAATTATTTATTGAAGTTGTTACCAAACAAGACCTTACTTGAGCCGTCCTGCATCGTCGCACCGTAAATAAGTCGAATATTCCAGACGAATCATATGTCCAGTCCCTCAACGAAATCGATGAGAAATTATTCCATGCCCCGCAGTCATAGCCAGGTGGTGTCCCATATCTTCTGTGATTGTTGGAAAAAATTGGATCGACAAAAATAATACTATATGTATTAATTGGTATATCAATTAGTGTATTAACAGATTGTGACATAATTTTAAAAGTTTTGAGTATTCATAATTTGTATAATGAGTGAGTTGAGTAATAATATCATAACATATGTTAATATATTAATTGGTATATCAATTGATACATGTAATATCACCGTTTTATGTTACGGTAGTGTTACATGTACCAATTAATGTATACACCAATGTACCAACTAGTATTATGTCATAATTACTGATCATATCTATTATATAAATTGTAAATATCAAAAAAAATTTAAAATTAATATTATATTATATTAATAGTATATTAATTAATACATTCATTGATAACTTAGAGTTGGTTTGGGATGTTCTAAAAAACTGTACTTTTTGCTTATTAAATTTATAGAGTTGGGTTTGGATTGGGTTTGATGTGATGTTTAGAGAGGTGATATGATTTAAATAAAATGATGTGACAGGATAATAACTTTTGATTTGTATATTAGCCAAACTTGACCTTATAAACATTATTCTTTATATTATTAGCTATAAAAATAACAAAAGACATAAATGAATGAACCACATGGTACCTACGAGACACCGAATAATTTATGGAAAACAGCAGAAGACAAATCAGCGACTCATACCGATTTTTAATTCAGCTGTCTCTGCGACTTTTTACTTTCTAGTATTGTTTCTTTTCCTCCAAGCCAACACACAGATTAAACAAAACCACTCACGTGATCACCACTCCACTTGTTTAAAAATAATAATAATAATAATAATTTTAAAATTAATTACATCATGCCCTTTAATTATTAATAAATATTGCATTACTATAGGTAAATATATTAATCTCTCAATTATAAAATTTTTTACTCTTGAATGTGTGTCTAGAGAAGTAGGGGTAAACGAGCCGAGCCGAGCCGAGCTTGCTGGGCTCGAGCTCGGCTCGTTAAGCTATCGAGCTCGTTATTGAGCTCGAGCTCGGCTCGATAAGGGACTGGCTCGAGCTCGGCTCGGCTCGTTAATTTTGTCGAACTCGAGCTCGGCTCGGCTCGATAAAATTTTTTTTATATTATTTATATTATTTAAATATAAATTTTAAATAAAAAATATTATTTATTATTATTTATAATATAAAAATGCATTATATTTATTATTATATATATATTTAAATTTTTAATATATAAATAATGTATTTATATATATATATAGAATTAATATATAAATAATATATTTATTATATAATTTAATATAGATAAAACGAGCCGAGCCTACCGAGCGAACACAGTCGAGCTCGAGCTCGGCTCGTTAACGAAACGAGCCTAATAATCGAGCTCGAGCTCGGCTCGTTTGCCGAGCCCTTACGAGTCGAGCCGAGCCTGTTCACGAACAGCTCGGTTCATTTGCAGCCCTATTGAGAAGTAAACATGGTCCATTTTTATACTTGAAACGGATTAAAACATACAGTTCATATATAAAGAGAATAATTTATATTCATAGAGTATCTTAGGTAAATAATGAGTAATTCGTTCTAAAATTTTCTCTTAAATATTAATTTGATTTCTATCTTTTAATTATATTAATTTTAAATTTGCTTTAATTTAAATCAATGCGACTCTTATCATTAGAATAAACAAATAATTTTCACTTTAATCTTTAAATTGTCTTTCAAAAATCAATTAAACTTAAATAAATATGTAATCTGAGAATAAAAAGTAGGTAGCCCATGTTAATTTCGTTGCGTCTAATACAGCTAAAAAATTATTTTCTTAGCCAATTGATAAACTAGCGTCAAAATAAAGATTCTATTTAAATATAAATAAGTTTATGGCAAAAGAATGTATTGAAACATAAGAATTGTACTGAATCAAATCATAAGAGTAGATAGGTGTAAAAGTGATATAACTAAAAAATATAGGGGTCTAATTAATTTTAACGATAATCTCGCAATAAAATGAAGATTTCATTGACATGTAACAGTTTTAGTTTAAAAATTAAAAAATTATTAAAAAATTAAAAAAATTTATAACTTATACTAAAAAGTCAAAGAATTCATTTTTTGTCTACATTTTATATGTTTTTCTAAAAAAATTAAAAATTATTTTAAATATACTAATTTTTTTATCTTATATTTTAACTAAAAATTCAAAAAAAAATTACTAATATATCATATTCTCCGAAATCTACTCCAAATCAGCTGGCTAGTTTAATTACCTCACTGAGAAACCCCTTTAAATGAAACCCTTAATCACTTTATCTCTCCTCACTACTCTCTCTCTAAAACCCTGTTCTATCTCTCTTTGTCTCTCTCTATCTCACTCTCTCTCTCTCTCCCTCTCTCTCCAACTACTATTCATGGGTAAAAATCACCCTTCTCTGTATATGTTTTTGGGGGGGGTCTATTCATTTGTATTCTTGGTCCCTAATCATTGTTTGTTTTGGTTAATTTATAGGTTCTGATAAGAAGATCAAGATCGGAATCAATGGTACTTTTTTTTTTTTTTTTAATTTTAATTCCAATTTCTAGCTCAATCTGCTTTTTTTTTCTTTTTTTCTTTTATAACTTGAAATCTTTCAATCCTTTAGGATTCGGAAGGATCGGTCGTTTAGTTGCCAGAGTTGCTCTCCAGAGAAACGATGTTGAACTGGTTGCTGTTAACGATCCATTCATCACCACTGATTACATGGTATATATATGTATACATTTGATCTGGGTTTTTGTTTTTGTTTTTGTTTTTGTTTTTGTTTTTGTTTTTGTTTTTGTTTTTTGGGTTTGAAACTAATCATTGTGAATCTGTGATATGTTGTGAAGACATACATGTTCAAGTACGACAGTGTTCATGGACAATGGAAGCATCATGATGTCAAGGTCAAGGACTCAAAAACCCTTCTTTTTGGCGAGAAACAAGTCGCTGTTTTCGGAGTCAGGTAATTATGCCCTTTATTCTCTCAATTCCGTTGCAATTTTTTTGAATCAGAGTATATTTAAATGAAAAGTTTTAAATTTTTTTTTTTATTTTTTATTTTTTGTGTATTTTTAGGAACCCTGATGAAATCCCATGGGGCGAAACCGGAGCCGATTTCGTTGTGGAGTCTACTGGAGTTTTCACTGATAAGGAAAAGGCTGCTGCCCACTTGAAGGTTTGATTTAATTTCCCATTTGATTTTTTGTTTTTTTTTAAAATATTTTTTTGTTCTGATGCAAATGTTTTTGATATGTATAATTGGGTTGATTTAGTTGTCTGCATCATTGATCTATGATCAAAGTTTGAATAGAATATAACACTATTGTCTCTGTCATTGTTGTCGATTTTTATGCATCAGTTAGATTTTATAAATGTGTTGATTTAGTTGTCTGCATACAAAGATCAGTGATCAAAGTTTGAATTAAATATAACACTATTCTCTATTATTGTTGTTGATTTTTGTACATCAGTTAGATTGCTTAGAGCATCTCCAATCATTCATCAGATTTTTCATCATATTTGAGCAAAAAAAAAAGACAATTTCCTCTATTTGGTATCGCATGCTCCAACGGAGAAATTTGGCTTTTCATCAAGCTATGCAAAAAAATGAAAAACCTGGTTCTAATCTTTCTCTCTTTCCCTATTTTTTTTCCCTATTTTTTTTAACTGAGAAAACAAAGTCGACCTCCTAATGTAAAATTTTCACAAAATTTTGCTTGAGCTGGTCATCCGGGTCTGGCCGGACGTCGTCCGGTGGGTCCACACTCAACACAGTAATTGGTGAAAGGTGCAACACATTTTCAGTTTGGTGAAAATTTGAGATTGTTCTCAATTTGATATCAGTTTGATAAACCGGTGGAACCAAAAAAAATTGTACCTTTTCACCAAATTCAAATTTGGTGATACATTTGCTTATCTGTTGGAGATGGTCTTAATCGGGTTGATTTAGTTGTCTGCATGCAATGATCATTGAAGTTTGAGTTGAATGTAACACTATCTCTATCATTGTTGTTGATTTTTGTACATCAGTTAGATTGTTTAGTCGGGTTTAGTCGTCTGCATACAATGTTCTATGGTCAGTTTGATTCCAATATAATACTCTCAATCAATGTTAAATAGATCAAACTTCTTCATTATCTTGTAATTGTATCAGAGTTAAAATTTCATTTGTTTGGGTTTATGATAGGTTTTGATTGTTATCTGTTGTGAATGGGCTCTGTTTAATTGCTTTGTGTGATCAGGGTGGGGCAAAGAAGGTGATCATTTCTGCCCCAAGCAAGGATGCACCTATGTTCGTTGTGGGTGTTAATGAGAATGAATACACATCCGATCTTGACATTGTCTCCAATGCTAGCTGCACCACCAACTGCCTTGCTCCTCTGGCCAAGGTTTTTCATTGACACCTAACTAGAATTTCCCAGAATTGTTGGCTTAGTTGAAATTAGTACATTGCTTGGCTTAAAATTCTTCTTGTACGAAAAAATTGCAGGTTATTAATGATAGGTTTGGCATTGTTGAGGGTCTTATGACCACTGTTCACTCCATTACCGTTAGTGGTGGCTGTTTGGTTGTTTCGCGGTTAATTGGTATATTTTCTGCTTGAATTATGAATTGGGATGTTGATCTTAATTTGTTTTCTGTTGAATTGTTATGCAGCCACCCAAAAGACTGTTGATGGGCCATCAAGCAAGGACTGGAGAGGTGGAAGAGCTGCTTCCTTTAACATTATTCCCAGCAGCACTGGAGCTGCCAAGGTAGTTATTGAATTATGCAACGATACTGTTGATGGATGTAACAATTGTTGCCTGTATTTGATTTGATTTGGTACAGTTTGATTCCTTGACATTGTCTTGGATGGGAACTTTGTATTTTGTTAGTTGTAGTTTACTCCTAATAGTATATGTTTCGTGGTCTTGTGGTGTTAAGCTTTTGGATTGATTTGCTTGTGTTGTCCCTAATTTTACAGGCAGTTGGAAAAGTTTTGCCATCATTGAATGGTAAGCTGACCGGAATGTCCTTCAGAGTTCCAACTGTGGATGTTTCAGTTGTGGACCTCACTGTGAGGCTTGAGAAGGCGGCTACATACCAGCAAATCAAAGATGCTATCAAGTGAGTATTCAGATTTACTTCAAATTCACCTCATTATGCAGTATATTAGATTGGCAAATTGAGATTTGCAAAGTTGTATGAAATTTCTTTGGCCGCCAACTCTTGATTAGCGTGTGAGGAGGTCTTTTATTCTTTTTTGGTTAATTTCAGGGAGGAATCTGAGGGCAAACTCAAGGGTATTTTGGGGTTCACCGAAGACGATGTGGTCTCCACTGACTTCATAGGTGACAGCAGGTAGATTGTTATACTATTTACCATCTTAATACTCTAGCTGATTGTGTTACTTAACAGTTAAATGTCGTGAATTTGAAATATAAAAACAGAGAATAGGATAGGAAATGGAAGCGTTACCAAATGACAATTGCTGTTGAATATTGTGTGTTTTATGCAGGTCAAGCATCTTTGATGCCAAGGCTGGGATTGCTTTGAATGACTAATTTGTGAAACTTGTCGCTTGGTACGACAACGAATGGGGTTACAGGTAAATTTCAGTCTTTTTCGTTTATGTTTCATTTTCATTATAATTTTCTTCTTGTGCGGCAAATACCTCTCTTTTTGCGCATACTACTTGAATTACAGAATCTTTTATGCTTTTGCAGTTCACGTGTGGTTGACTTGATCGTTCACATGGCCCTGTGTGTTGCTGAATGCTAATCCTATAAGAAGATACAGGGCACCTTTGTTTTTTTCTTTGAGTTTTTAGGTATCTGAGGTTTTAGTTTCCAATAAATTTGTAACCCTTATATTATGGTGTGATTTCTGTATCTGATGCCATGGAATTCTGGTCTTGTTTTTGGGGTTTACTTTGTCTGAGTGTTTGGGTTATCCTGTTCCTTCTGTGCCCAGAGGAAAATTGGTGGAAAATTTTCAAATATTTGATAATTGGCTTAATATATTGAAGTGTTTTTACTTATAATTGTTGTGTTTTTGCAAATATTTTAAGCTTTGCTCCCTATAAAATTAATGGTATTCCTTGATCTTCACCGCCATATGGCTTTGATGGGCTTGAAATTAGATTGAATGTTTCCCCATTTGTTTGTGAGATTTTGTGAATTTATTTATCTATATGTTCAGCTAGAGGATCATCAAAGAGGTTAAAGTCCCTATCGTGGGATGTCAAAGGCTACCTGCTGCTTACCCTTGTTAAGGGTGGAGGGCATTGTTGAAAGAAAAACAAATGTACACTAAATGGGTGTATGACTATATATTAAGTAAAAGAGATTTTGGTCTTGGAAGTTTTAATATCTCAATTTGAATTTTTTTAATTTTTTATTTTAAAAAAAAATTTAACATTTATTGATTTGGTCAAAATCTCCTGATCAGCATTTATTAATTTTTTTTAATTCACATGTCTTTTCACATGTCTACATATTTATTAATGTGGTCAAAATTTCTGATCAGTATTTAAAATCCCTTCATACAAATAATTATACATACAATCTGTGTATAGTTATTGCAGTATCTTTTTCAACTTCTCTAATACACTATGATTAGTGATAAGATTGTTAAATTATTTTTTATAAAAATCTTACAAACATAATTTATATATTAAAAAAAATCTAAAATAAATATAAATATCTATAATTATTCTGTGCATAACACGGGTGATAGGCTACTTCAATATTATGTAAATGCGATATGTTTATAATTTTGTATTTGAATATAAGGATGGATTAATGAATAAGTATAACTGTGTAAGATATGACTGTTATTTGTGTTTTGAATATGTGTGCTTTGGACGAGTATGTGACCGCAATTGACAATATTTACAATGAAGTGGATAAACTTTATATAAGAAAAATAATTATTCAGCAGTTAATAGAATCTTGCAATCAGTGAGTAGCTTTTTTTTTCGAATGACTACGTTCGCACTAAATAAAATGTATGTTTTATCTAGGGTACTTACATATAGATCCTATTAAGTGGACTTATTATCTAATAAGTCTTATGAAAAAAATTTGTCATAAAAAAAGTCACTAATTATAAGTTTTAGCAACAATTTATAAAAATCATGACAAAAATAGTCACTAATTGTTAATTTTTAGCAACATATAAAAAAATTTAACAAAAAATATTATTTTTAGCGACAATTTTATCAAGACTTATTTTTAATAGAACTTAATAAAAATTAGTCCAACTATTAAGACCTATTAGTAGTTTACCCTTTTTCTAATGCTTTATATATAATCTATACTATATATTAAGCAAAAGGGGATTTTTAGCCCCATACTTTGTGGGAGCTCCAATCTCCCAATCTAAATTTTCTGATTTTTTGATTTAAAAAAAAAAAATCTTAGCATTTATTAACTTCTCCCAACTCCCAAGTCTTACCCTCATAATAACACTTTAATGCATTAAGAACAAACATAAAAAAAATTCTTTGAAATCCAACACATATGAATTCCTTGAAAAATCCCAACACATATGATTATTATCCCTCATAATAACACTTTAATGCATTAAGAACAAACATAAAAAAAATTTCTTGAAAAGTCCAACACATATGATTATTATCAAAATATTAAACTTAATATAATATAATAAAAAAAAGACATTTAATTCCTTGAAAAGTTCAACACATATGATTATTATCAAAATATTAAACTTTAATATAATATAAAAAATAAAAAATAAGAACATTAAAGAAAAAAAAACATTTAAAATCACAAATTCACATTATATAGATAATTGTAAACACAATCCATGCATACACGGGTGATATGCTAGTATTATCTAAGGAAAATGGGGTTTCTAACCCACAAGTCTTGTGGAGCTCCAATATCCTAATTTTAATTTTTAAATTTTTTTAATTAAAAAAAAAAAACTCAGCATTTATTAACTTCTCCTAATCTACAAGCCTTTTTAACTTCTCCCATAGTTACTGCAACACCCTTTTCAACTTCTCGCATACACTATGATTACTGATGGGATTGTTAAATTATTTTTATAAAAAATCTTAAAAAATAATAATTAATCCATTTAAAAGGAAAGTTAATTATTCTTATTTAAATAGCATTTATGCCTTGATTTACATATTTCAAAAGGAAAGTTAATTAATTCATTTAAAATTTTAAATTGAAAGGAAAATTAATTAATCTATTTAAAATTTTAAATAGCTTCTATACCTTGATTTACACATTTTAAAAGAAAAGTTAATTAATCATTTACAAATTTAAATTTAAAATTATAAAAGAAAATTAGTTTAATCTATTTAAAAATTTTAAATAACTTTTATGCCTTGATTTACACATTTTAAAAAGAAAGTTAATTAATTTATTTAAAAATTTAATTTAGAAATTGAGAAGGAAAGTTAACTAAAATATAAATTTGAATTTGAATTTGAATTTGATACTACTTAAAATATAAGAATTAATCTACATCTTTCATAGATTTTTTTTCTTAATGTTTAATAATTTTATATGCATCAATATTCCAATCTATATATCTACATTATAGCAAATTGACATTCCATTAAAAAAAAAAAAATCATTAAACCTCCAAAGATTAGTGATGTAGATAGAATCAAACAAAATGTGTAGATCTTAGAGTTTTAAAGTAAAAAATTATATTAGAATTTGTTCAAATGTAATTCTCTTAATATTTATAAATATTTTTTATTGATTGACAAAAAGCACCATAAATATTAAGATTATTTTTTTTTTATTATATTATATTGAGTTATTAAAATAAGATGTATTATATGCTTAAACCAAGAATTGTTGGAAAAAAAAATCGACTCAAACTAATTTTCTAGACTCATTTTTAATATTTAATCTAATATCGAACCCTCAAACTACAGATAAAGATAATTTTAAACAATCAAGACAATTTTTAATGACTAGGTGAATGTCACATTGGTATAAATATTCAGTCAACTAGCTTTCAAGTCACTTCTAATATTTAGTCCAACACCATAAGTTAATTTTAATCTATTTTCACATAAGAGTCATAACAACAATTTTAAGTAAACAAATTTTTAGGTTTTACAAAATAAGAAAAATTAGTATATTAAAAAATATACTTATTACTAAAATTAAAAATTACAACTTATAAAATGAAATGTATTTATATTTTATTGTAATAAATTTTTGTAATTTATTATTTAAATTTTACCAATTAAATTATGACATGGAGATTTTTATTAAGAACTTAGGAAATACAATTAATGACATTAGAATAAAAATCTTCTCTTAGTGTAACTCTAATAAAAATTAATAAAATTTAATTAATTATAAATTACTTTTACAACAAATTTCAAATAAATTTTATATTATTATTTTAATTTAAAAACTAATTTTTAATTATTTATTTATACTTGTGCATAGCACGAGTAATATGCTAGTATAATAGAACATAAAAGGGATAATGAACCCCCACATCAGAGTTCTTCAGTGACTTGAGTTGGCTATTTTAATAAAAAGTTTGGAAATTTGTAAAAAAAAAACAAAAAATACAATACAATACAATACAATACAATAGTTTTTTGATGCTACTTAAACAAAAAATTTGAATCTCCGTAAATGCCTGTTTAACAAAATTATTAGAAAATAAAATTATGTAACGCATTCAAACTAATATGATAGATCATACCTAAAATGAATATGGTTCACATACTTATAGTGGGATTTGACAAAAAAAAATTTAAAACAAAAATTCAGAATATAATTACCAAAAATGTTATTTTTTTGATCTTTCCAAACTTGCTTTCTTTACTTTTCTTTTTTTATGAAAATTACAATACTACTCTTACAAAATTATGGAGCCCTTATAAAGTGACGGTTGAATTTTTGAAAGTATTAAGAGTAAAATCATCCATCGACAAATTTGCTTTAAAAAGCTAATTATTTTGATTTAGCCTTTTCCAAATCAACTTTTTACACTCAAAAATAAGGAAAAAGTTAGGGATCATGAAAAAAATTTCATGAAAATGATCATGAAAATTGATGATCTTTGGATTACCTTGATTAGTGTGTGATGCTTTATTCTAAGTATAATCCAAGGGTCACAAAGCTTTCATGATTTTTTTATGAAAGGTTTTTCCATGATACCTGCATTGCTGCAAAATAAACTACTTATTTAGGAGATTCAAAGAAAATACTTTCTATAGAATTTTTTATGCGACTTATGAAGTTTAAAAGGAATAATAGTTGTGAGATGTTATCAGCTTTATTATACCAAAATAAACTTCCTTGTGTGTGAATCTTCTTGTAATAGATTCAAATAACCTAGTTGAAAATTACCAAAGAAACACCCTTTTGAGACTTTGACCAACAATGCCATTGGCACAAGATGGGCATTTTCGTAACTTCAACATTAAGTTTTTTTTTTTGCTAGGAACATTAAGTGATTTAAATGTTAAAAACGGATGAAATATTTAAATTGTATTGGGATATACATTGAGAATACTTGAGCAGTTAGAATTCTACCTAAGATAGATTTCCATTGTAAATCTTATTATTGGATCCTTAATATATAGCTTGCAAATCCAAATCCAACCCAAAATGAAATTTTGTTTTTCAAAAATTCACATAAACCCAAAACTAACAACCTATATATATAACACACTAACCCAACAACAAGAACATAATTTTGTTTTCAGAAGCAATATTTTGTTTTCAAAGAAGAAGAAGAAGAAGAGATGGCGGATGGGAATAATGAAGAGGCGAAGAAGAAGATAGAAGAATGGTTACCGATAACGTCGTCGAGGAATGCAAAGTGGTGGTACTCTGCTTTTCACAATGTCACTGCCATGGTTGGTGCTGGTGTTCTTAGCCTCCCTTATGCCATGTCTGAGTTTGGATGGTACATTTTACTTCCTCTATTCTTTTTACCTTTTTTTTAAAAAAATTCAAATTATTGCCCAAATTAAAATATTTTGATTCAGAGTTACAGTTGATGTTTAAGAATGATTCTGTTTGTGGGAGATATATTATAAATCTATGAGAATTATATACAACCCTACTTAGAATCTTTTCTAGGGTTTAAAAAAAAACCTACAAAAAAAAAAAAAAACCTTGGCACATTTATTCTAAAATTTTAATTACATAAAAAAAGTTTAACAGGATACAACAAATACTAGAAAAATTCCGGGAAAAAAATAATCTATACATATATGAAAATATTCGAAGAATAGATTTGTCTGGTTGTTTGTACGTTCACCTAGATATTATTTCAAATTTTTGTCTATGACTATGATTTAAAACAATATTTGAGATGCTTTGTTATTTTTGTGTGTATTTTTTTTTCTTCAATTTTTTATTTTTTTATTTTTTTATTTTTTGGGGGAGGGGTGTTTATTTTAATGTGGTTGTTTTTAAAATTGTTTCATTGATATATAGAGTTGTGAGGTGAGTTTGTACAAGTAATTTATTTGGAATTAGTTTTTTTGAGGAAATATAAACTATATTTATAAACAAACTAATCAAAGAATTGAAACATAGGAGTTAACAAACATAATTAGAAGAGCATAGGATAAAAAATAAAATGAAATAAGCACACTGATGACACCAGCTACCTAAAACTAAAAAATATATATGTTCTCAAATTTTCAAACTGTTTTTGCTTTTGATCTGCACAGGGGTCCTGGAGTCACAGTACTAGTCCTGTCATGGGTCATCACTCTCTACACACTCTGGCAAATGGTTCAAATGCACGAAATGGTTCCTGGAAAGCGGTTCGACCGGTACCATGAGCTCGGCCAACACGCCTTCGGTGAAAAGCTCGGGCTCTACATTGTTGTCCCTCAGCAACTTATTGTCGAAATCAGCACTTGCATCGTTTACATGGTCACCGGAGGAAAATCGCTCAAGAAAGTCCACGAATCGCTTTGTATTGATTGCAAATCGATCAAGACTACCTATTGGATCATGGTTTTTGCATCGGTTCACTTCTTTCTCTCTCATCTGCCGAATTTCAACTCCATCTCCGTCATCTCCCTGATCGCTGCCATCATGTCCTTGACGTAAGTGCTCGTTGTTTTCTTCATCTGTTTGAACCTACTGGCCGAAAAATGCACAAAATGCAGTGCTAACTCATTCTGTATACTTTTCTATAAGAACAAGCAATTTGAGCCCAACTCATGAAATTTTTAAGGCTTATACGATCTAAACACAAGATTAGACTAGTTTGAGTTGGGTTGGTCTAAATGCCTTAGACCCAAAAGATAGGTCTAGACATGTCTTAAGCTCTATTTGCCCGACTTGCACCCCCTATTTAAGCTCTATTTACTGCTTAAATTCCGCGGCATCAAACCGCTAAGTCAATTACTTTTCTTTCATGTGCAGTTACTCCACCATTGCTTGGGTGGCATCCCTCAAGAAGGGAATCCATCACCAAGTGGACTACAGTCCAAGAGGGAAAACCACCACGGGCAACGTCTTCAACTTCTTCAGCGCTCTCGGAGACGTAGCATTTGCTTACGCCGGACACAACGTGGTGTTGGAAATTCAGGCAACGATCCCTTCGACTCCTGAGAAACCTTCCAAAGGACCCATGTGGAAAGGAGTGTTGGTTGCTTATGCCGTCGTTGCCCTTTGCTATTTTCCAGTAGCTCTTGTTGGGTTCTATGTGTTTGGTAACAGCATTGATGATAACATTCTCATTTCATTAGATAAACCCAACTGGCTTATTGCTGCTGCAAACCTGTTTGTTGTCATCCATGTCATTGGAGGCTACCAGGTTCGTCTATTTTTTGAAATTCTAGCTCAAATTTTTTATTTTTTATTTTTCTATTTTATTGATCAATTGTTTTTCCTAATTTGTTGAAAAAAACGAAGTGCAGATATATGCAATGCCGGTATTTGACATGATGGAAACTTATCTGGTGAAGAAGAGGAAGTTCTCGCCTTCTTCTATGCTTCGCTTCACTGTTCGCACATTATACGTTGGTAAATGGTTCTCACCCTTCTGTTAAAAGTTTTCACCTTTTGTCATACGAGATATAAATATGACACAACGTGAATGATGTCTTGTCATTCTTTATGAATTAAGAAAATTATGGATACATTTAGAAAGCATCGAATACATATTTATGAGTATTTCAACAGTATCGGTATCCGATAAGAGATTCTGATTCAAGTCCTATGCTAAAACTATCCTTCGTTTTTAACATCACTCTGTAAAATCAATCCGTGGCTATGTTTTTTTTTTTTTTTTCCACGATATTTATATTTCTACCTCGATTGGTTGCAGGGGTGACAATGTTCATTGGACTCTCTATCCCTTTCTTTGGTGGCCTAGTTGGATTTTTTGGTGGATTTGCTTTGGCCCCAACCTCATATTATGTATGTGAAAATTTTATCTCCCAGCTTTCACACTACTTGGAATTTGGCTATTCACAACAATTTATATGCATTGGAAACAAATAACTAAGATTTTTATTTTCACTTTCCTCAGCTCCCCTGCATCATTTGGCTTAAACTCTACAAGCCTAGAAAGTTCAGCTTCTCGTGGTGGTCAAATTGGGTATGCCAAGTCAACATTTTGACATTGCATCAAATTGTTCGATTTTGTTTCTTTGACTTATAATGTTTTGATTCGTATTTCAGATCTGCATAATCATTGGTATTCTTTTGACGGTCTTATCACCCATTGGTGCGCTAAGGAACATCATCCTCCAAGCCAAGAGCTACCATTTCTACTCGTAAATCCAATATCCTGACAGCAATCGGCGTGGTTTCAAGTTCAAAATCAGAAGGTGAAGGTGAAGATGAAGATGATGATGATGATGATGATGATGACGATGACGATGAAAGATGTTGATTGTGGCCTTGGATGAACTGGTTTGACAGGGGTTTATATTATTGTTGTTTTTTAAGGAGTTGTATATAGTTTATCCGCAAAAACAGTATGTGACAATGGAGACCAAAGGACAAAATGGTTTTATTTTAAGAATTTTATTATTTTATGGGAAAATTTGTGAGCACAAATTCTGGATACATAGGTTTATGCCATTTTTTTAGAATCAAGGAATTTTAGAAAGTCTTGAAATGTCTCAAATTATTTCGAAAACTTCCAAAAATGATTGTGGCTATTTGTTTGTTGACATGAGCTTGGATCGAATGTATAAGCAACCGACCCAACTTTTAGACAGAGTTGTCACCAGATTGAACGATCTGATCCACTTGGACGACAATCTTTTTGAGACAGATTCACCCTAGCACAGTAATATACAACAGTGTAGGGCACTAGAAGCACAACTACAAGGGTATTTCAGACATAAAAGGTGTCTTAGCTATGAAATCTTTGGAGTGAGGACCTATATTCACATATATTGCGAGACCTTTGGCTGAAGCTCCTTAATTAAATTAATTAGACGTACCCTATCTTAGAACCTGCCAACAATTCCCTGCACTGAAAATTCCACATAATTTGACAAATTTAGGTAAGAATAATGTTTCGACTAATTTAAACAATCCGATGAGTGTAGCTCGTCTGAGAGAAAGTATTAGCAAGAGATCTAACGAGCCCAAATTCACTATATCATCGATGATCAAGTCAATATTATCAACATGGTTGCCGCAAGTTTAGATTCGGTCTTTCATTCAAGAAACTATGTTTACAACACTTGTTTGGTCTCGTTAACATGCTCAATAAAATTCTATCAAAAACTTCCACAGCATTCATTTATTTTGTTTTTTCTATCACTTTATTAAGGAAAAACTGCTTGCATAAGCTCAATTGTTTTTCGACATAAACAAGAAGAGCAGTGATTCTACTCATCTGAGCTGGAAAGGTAAGTTTTGCAGTGATTGGGCAGCAAATTTGATGACCTCCTACATCACCATTCCTCCATCAATAGTGAACACCTGCACAGCCACAATTATCATCAAGAAGCTCCCAAGTACATGTTAATAGAAGAGAAAATGGCAAAGCAACCGCTCAAATTTAGCTTTTCATTGAAGAAATGAGCTCCTGGAAGGCAGCCGGGTGTTGGGTTAAAATCTTTCAAATAAAAGTGTAGAGCTCCGTGTGCGATAATGTTTCAAAGCAAAGCTCATTGTCACAAAAAGGAAGACATGATGAATAGTATTCAAAAACCTGTCCAGTAATGTAACTGGCTGCAGGATTGAGAGCCAAGAATTCCACAAGCCCAGCAACTTCTTCTGGCTGGCCATACCTTCCTGAATTGACAATAGCAAAAAATAATCGAAATTATCCAAACCCTTTTGCATCATGCTCGTTTCAAAAGTCTTATAAGAGTTGACAAAATCACAAATCAGATAAACAAGAAGTGAAAGTGAAACTAATGACCATCATATCATCAATGATATGACTGAAATTCGTTCACTGAAACTACATGTGGAGCATTTGATGAAAGACAATATCAAAAGCAAAGACATGGATTATCAAAGCATGATTTGTATAAATAATTCTGATAAATGGCAGGAACAACATGTCTTGGGTTGATTGCAATGAGATAGACACTTTATTGGTAAGATAAGATAGTGAACAGCACAAATCATATGCACTAGTAAAAACTAAAGGGAAGTGTTCAAATTCATGCTGAAAAATACAAGATAGAACATGATAAAATTTTAAAAAAAAAGATTCATGTACTTATCAAAAATTAAAATTAAAAAGTGATGTGGATAAAGGTAGACAGAAAAAGATACAATACAAGGATATAACAGAGTGAGATAGAATGTGCATCTTTCCATCCTGTACCTAAGGGAATGGTTTCCAATATTTTTTTCTTCTCAATGTCTCCCCCAAGCTTAGCAGTCATATCAGAAGCAATGAACCCTGGGGCAACAGCATTAACCTGTTGAATGAAAATACTTTAAAATTAATTTTTATTTACTAGTTCAGCTGCATCTTGGCTTGTGTCTATCTAGTTAAAAGAACAGAATAAAATGATGCTGGAAAACTCACATTAATACTCCTGCTTGAATATTCCTTTGCCACAGTTTTTGTCAGGCCAATTACCCCGGCTTTTGCAGCACTATAATTGGCTTGCCCAACATTACCGACAAGACCAACAACTGATGCTATGTTGATTATCCTCCCCTGCAACATCAGCAGTTAAAATAAATGTGAGATCCAAAAGCAAAAAAGACATCACACAGTGCCAGAATTGAAATTTTTTTGTCTTCTCATAAATCTAAAATTTCTTTGTCAACAGTACTTTATATCTTATTTTGGTTTTCTCACTTTCAGGTGCAAGTCATTAGCTTAGCAGCAGAGCTTGATAACACACTGCAATGTTTATCCAGTTCTGACAAACTTAGCAACTTGTAACACATTAGGAAAGAAGAGGATATTTGCTGTGTACATGAGTTAGGTAACAGTGATTACTTTCAAGTTGAAAAGCGTCAAAACTACACTAAAACTAAAAGCCTTTTCACCAATGATCAGCATAATATCTGGCAAATAAGGTTAATATACATTAAACCGAAGCCAGAGAGAAAGGAATACCTTTTTCTTTTTCATCATAATTTTGGCTGCAGCCTGCGAAGGGTACACAACATTAGATCCAACTAAGAGGGAAAATGTCTGGCAATACTTAGAGCTTAAAACGTACATACCTGTGTGCATAGGTATACACCAGTGAGATTCAGATCAATAACCTCCTGCCACTGAGGTGTCTTCATTCTCATCAATAAACCATCTCTAGTAATACCTGAAACCATTGTGGGTCAGTTAGTGGACTAATCTGAAACTGATATATGATGAAAGCAGAGAAGAACTTTCAAGAACCTGCATTGTTTATCAATACATCAACAGTTCCCCATGCATCAACCACCTGTAGATGTGGCAATTATAAAGCATACAAAATATTAGCAACATATTTAAAACTAAAACAATTGCTAAAGGTTGTTTCACTCACAGTTTTGATCATTGATTCCACATCTGATTCTTTAGAAACATCTCCCCCAAACATAAGAGACTGACCACCACATGTCTCAATCTGCGAGAAATAATAGCACAGACTATCATCAATCATTTTCCATTCCAAAGTACGGCCAAGCAACAACATCACTGTCTAAAGAATATGAGAGATGATACTGACAGATACAAAAGCAGGTACGATAGCCCAAGGATGTGATTCAAGGGCATGGTTCAACAGAAGAATCTCTTATCTATGTTGTTTGATTGTTGTAGCAATTAACAATCATGATTTGAAATAAATATAACTTACGACAGGGCAAAGTATAGTCCATACCATGTGTATCAAGAAGAACAGAAAATAAATATATATATATATATATCAATATCATACATGAACCACCAGCAACAAGAGTAATTGGTCCTGTAGTTGAATAAAATATCATTGCAGTTTACTATGTAACAGTTCCTGTTGAGACATAATAAATCAATTTGAGTTCACAAATACGATGCTGTAAATAGGGCAAGTGGTCGACTGGCTGGTTTTCAAGCGGCAGAGGCAAGAAAAACTCATTACAGAATAGCATCCATTATTGACTAATTTATACCAAGAAACCAACCTACAAGTGCTGAATTGTTAATTAAAATAGATATAACACGCATGTAGACTCCATTCCACAGAGTCATGTAGACTCCATTCAGAAAGCTAGAAGTACTGAAATCACAAAATTATTGTGGTCAGTTGTCATGGGTAATAAGGTTTGTAGTCCTTGAAATGCAAATGAGTTGGCATTAAAAAATGTGACGGCTGAAATTATAAAATTGCATCAGGTTGAGATCCCTTCAGAATCAAATGGATTGTAATAACTGAGAATGCAAACAACTAAACAACCATTAGACCCACCAAAAACCCACAAAGAAGAATGTTTGACAGGTGAAGGTTCTAAGATTTATAGCTTAATTTTGCAGAGAATCACTGCATTATTTGCCACTCTTCTTTTAAGAATCACACATTATTAATCTTAAACTTTATATTCTGCTTTTGGAGATTAGCCTTCTTTCTTATTAGTGTGAAGAGTGGTGCACAACAATACCCCCAAGATACCAGGTTCTAGGAGGTGACACCTTAAATACTTAATACAGAGGGATCCACTGACCTTACAACCTGCTTTCCCCATAGCCAGTGCAATTGCTCTGCCAATACCTCTAGAGGCTCCAGTAACCACAACAACAGGAGCTGCCACGCTTTGAGTAGCTTCAATACTTGCTTGTTCAACAGTGGCAACCTGTGCTTTTACACCTGCTTGTATGATTAAACCCATTACAATCAATGAGATCCACATTTTAGGATATCAGATAGTATTTATGGGGTAGGTGTCACCATAAATGAGAGGAAAGAAAAGTCCATTATTTTAGCAAAAGAAAATGTTTAATTGAGGTACAAAACCATGTAAGAAAAATTTCTCCGCAAATATTTCATCACAACTCACAAGTCAATGCAATGATAAGATTTCCTTATATAGTTGTTCTTACATGAAACTCAAATTAAGTCCAATGTCTTCTTATAACATATAAATAAATGTATTTGTTTTCGTTTAATTCTAAATTCCTCACAACTTTACTCTGGTGAGTTTCTGTGCATGTGTGTAAAACATTAATGGCAACAATATTTTTGATCAAATGAAACTCCAGTTTCTACATTGCCAAATAACTTCCAAATCTGCTTCTATATTTACTAAACTATCTCAAAATTTAATAGAGTTACAAGAAATACTATTGTCCATGTGCTTTTGAAATCATACAATTCAATCTTGGTTTTCTTCAAATAGCTCACATTATTTTCTCATTACTATCTCCTAAATTTTGAATTGAATTCAAAAGTCGTGTTTTTGTAAGAGAAACCGCTCATCCACCACGTAAACTCACCAAGTTTCAAACTTCATGAACAAAATTCTCGAATAAAAAACCAACATTTCGAATGAATAATAATTCAAAATCGTATCCTCAAAATTCATTCTTCAAATTTCTCAAACAATTTCTTGAGATATTCAATCAGACTCCAAAAAAAAAAAAAAAATACCAAATTGATCCAAATGCGTAATAATTCCAACACAAAATCGGACCCTTTACTTTAATATCACCAAATTATATTAAACCTAAGAAATTAGAAGTGCCTATGCAATTAACTGATTCAATTCATTCAGTGATATCATTAAACAGAGCATAGAGTGATGATTACCAGACGAAGCAAAGGAGCTTCGCGATCCGCAATGCGAGTTAAGGCTATCTCGGAGCTGAATAGATCCGACTCGGCTTGAAATAGGAGAGCAATGTCGGAAATTAGCGAGTTTCAAATTGCCAGAATGAGCAAAATTTCCGGTGGATTTGAAGGCGACGAAGGCCGATCCGGCGGCGGAATAAGAAGCCATAGAAACTCCGGCTATTGAAGAGAGAGAGAGAGAGAGAGAGAAATGAAGAAGAGGGCTAGAGAGAGAATTGATAGATATATATATTTATATCTATGAACCAGAGGAAGAGAGGAATGTGATCATTGATTTGCTTTGGAAGCTCCGAAGAGTGTGATGAGAATGGCGATGCATACAAACAAAGAAAAGAGCTTCCACTGTGTGGACTTTAATGGGGTTTTATTAGTTGAGAGAGTTTGTTGGTTGGAGTTTGATTTTCGTTTATTTACCATGCAGCCACTCAGTTCGGTTCGCAAGCATCGTAGATATATTGGGGGGTGTCTTGAGTAAATGGCACAATGGTGATAATGGGGTGGTTATTGGGTACTTTTCTGGGACTTTGGAAATAAATGGGAGGAGAGTAGGTTGGTCCGTCCAGCTAAACCCCACCCAATTTTTAGTCGATTGATACTAGAAGTTGGGTCATTTATTTAAATGAGTTAGGCCTCGGCAAGTCGCTTGTTTTTTTAGTTAAAAATAAAAAGTTATAAAAAATTAAAAAGTTAATAATTTATATTAAAAAGTTAAAGATTTAATTTCTCTTTATTTTTTGTATATTTTTTTATAAAAAGTCAAAAAATTATTCTAAACATATTAATTTTTTTTATATTATATTTTAATTAAAAAATTAAAAAATTACTAAAAAAAATCTATTCCCAAATGAGGCCTCAGGATTTGTTAAGTTATGTGATAAAAATAATTGAGTGAAACAACTATACCTGGTTACGTTGGTGGGCTGATATAACAAATCAACCATAACCCATCATGGAAGTGAATTCTACCCCACTTATACGTATATGTCATTTATGGGATAGGTATGATAATTGGGAAGAAATTTTCAAAAAAAAAAAAAGTGTAAAATTAAACAAAATATAAATATATTTTATTCACATTTCAACTATCTTTTCCCATTTCCTTTTTCAAATCTCTTGTCAAATCCTCTAACCAAACACAGTATTAGATGGCAGCGTTCACTTTCCTATGTGGTGTTTTATTAATAGATAATGTCAACTAAAGAGAAAAAATATTATCTGAATTTTGCATTCTTGTTAGGCATACTTGACATAAGTGCACTTATTTAAGTCACATCACCTCTATACTTTTTTGCATATCTTTTCATAAAAAGTCAAAAAAATATACTTATTTAAATCATTTCAAATACTTTGAAACAAAGTTACATAAGAATCTCCAACCTAAATTTAAACAAGCATGGTGTTTTTAACATTGTGCAAATACTTTAGAATGAAGGGCAATGGTTTCAGATCTTCAAAGATGAAGATCCTAAGTGCTTCTCTGCGCTGGTTTTTTAGAGTTGTTCTTGGGTCGCACCTTCAAGAAAGCTTTCTCCAAATCCTGCATAAAATAAAAAAATACAAATAAAAAAGTTTCTAAGAAACCAAACACAGCAAAAATTTTGGATCCATGTCAAGTTCTGAAAAGAAAGCATCATAATGCATGCCACATTTTCCCTTGAGCATACAATTTGAACCAATTAATCAGGTTACAAAATCTTCACAAGAGATCTACATACAAACAAACTTCATACCTGCGTGTGTTCTTTACTTGATGTCTCAGTTGTCCAAAGCCTCTCTAGATTGTAATAAGCTCTGGCTTTCTCATCGAGAGCATGAATTATAATTGTACCTAGAGAAAAGATAGTCACCAAAACCAATTTGATCAATGAGCAATTAAAGGACAATGACCCTATTTGGTAGAGTTGTGGGAAAGTAATTATAGATATAGCTTAACAGATTATAATTTATAACTGTGAACATAAGTTGTTAACCTGTTTGGTGCAACTGTGGGATTATGGATTTAAATAGTGATCAGCTCATATGAGCATTAGCTCGTTAGCAATTATTACTTCTTACTGGGCTATAAAGCAAAAAGAATTGATGCATCTAGAATTCAGCGTTCATAATATGTTAAACACAAGTGCAAGCTCACAAGCATGAATTTTGTTGCATCCAAGACAATTGTCAGATATTGGGTATGAAACAATTGTTAGATATCTTTACTATTCATCTCACATTCTCGATGATTTCAGATATTCTTATCCATTATAACGTCATGAATTTACAAACTTCAAGCTGCTATTATAATGAAGCATAGAAGTTGCAGTCCATAATTCCACTCTATGTGCTAGTAGGTCATTTGTGATATGGGTATATGACACACCTGATTACCGTGACTCAGGATCATAACATCCCTCTTATTTTGTAAAAAGTAAATAAATAAATAAAAATGGGTATTATACTACAGGCATGCAGTAGATCAGAGCTCCTATTCAAATGCCCCTCTTCTTGCATATACAAACTAGTTTGACTATGTAATGTGGAAAGGCTTCAATTCAATTAAGTTGCTCAATTCCTTAATTCAACCTCCCAGCCTTAGGAAGATTAAATTTAAAACCTACAAAAATTCCAAGAATAACCAAATCAATTGGGTCCAGTGTTTTTAAAGGCTCAAGGAGCACTAAAGCGCTGAAGGTTCTCGGCTCTCGGGCCTAGGCACAAGGCGAGACACAGGTTTTATTGAAGTAAGGTGCACAGTCTTAGTAAAAAATAGAAAAATTAACATAGGCTAATCATTCATAGTACTAAGATAATTTTTTTTAAAATAAAAAGTAATCAAGATTCAAGACAAATTATAAAATTATTCTTAAAGCCGTGAAAGTGCATATTACATAGCATTCCAATTTTCAAAGATAAAATAATCCACATTCAATAAAAATAAAAAAAACATAAACACTAACATCCAAAACATAAATATCCAACAAATACTAATATATGTCTTAACACTTCAAAACATCAATATCATAAGAAAGTGTAGGTTAGGTCAGTCAATCAATCATCATCCTCAAAATCAATGACAAGCAAACTATCATCTTCTTCTCCATCAATTGATTTAATTAATTACTTGTATTTTTTTTTTTTTCAATGTATTTTTTTTTAGTTAATCAATCAGTAATATCAGTCTTATTTTGTATTTGTATTTTTTTTTTTTTCTAACAAAGACTCAAAGGCATAATTGGGAAAAAAAAAAAAAAACAGAGCAAGTCGACAGAGACAGACAAAGCAGCCCAAAAGAGAGAGCAGAAGAAGAAGAAGAAGAAGAAGAAGAATGGGAGAGAGAGAGAGAGAGTCGAAGTCGAAGAAGCCCACCAAAAACAAAAAAGAGACCACCAAAGCAGCGAAGAAGAAGAGGGGGGGAACAGAGCAAGTTGAGAGACAAAGCAGCCCAAAAGAGAGAGCGAAGAAGAAGGAGAGAGAGAGAGAGAGAGTCGAAGTCGAAGTCGAAGTCGAAGTCGAAGAAGCCCCAAAAAAAAAAAAAACAGACCAGCGAAGCCGGAGGGGGGGGGGGGAATGCAACCAGCGAAGAAGAAGAAGAAGTCGAATCACTGACCTGAAATGTCAAAGTCGAAGTCCAGCAGCCCAGTCGAGGTCGAGAGAGGAAGAGGCGACACAGATTAGGAATTTCATTTGAATCGTATTTGGGTTGTATTGTATTGTATATGAGTTGTAATCCTATGTGGTTGGAGCCATTCAAACACACATCACAGCCATTAGATCAGAATAAGGAATTAAACAATAAAGCCCGCCTAGGCGCGAGCCTTGCGCCTCTCTCGCCCAGCTTAAGTCGCGTCCAAGCCGCGTGACTTCATCAATGCGCCTCGCCTGGGTCCTGTTCAGGCGCACATCTTGTGCCTCGCTGAGCCTTGCGCCTAGGCACACTTTTCACAACACTGATTGGGTCCCAACAAAGTATAGAGAGCATGATAGGCATATGTAAGAGTGCAGTTAGGTCATCAATCCTTTTGCTAATGCTGATAAGAGCCTGGTGCATCAAGGGCAGGTAAAAGAAGAAGAAATTTCTATTGCTTTGGGACAAAGGACAGCATATTAGCCTATTACAGTCCTGAAAGAAATAGGATTCTCTGCAATAAAGTGTTTTGAGCTTAAACCATCTACATAAACCACCATTGATTGTGTTTTGGGCTTAAACCGCCTATCTAAACTACCATTGCAAGAGTGATATATTGTAGAGAATCCTAGTCGGTCCTGAAATTTCTTCTTTTCTCCATGCAGACATTTGAAACCCAACTATACCCTTAAAAAGCTAACCAGTGAATGTCAACAGGCCCTAGCCCAAAACCTTCAAGAAGCCAATTCCCTTCGAGCAACCCGTGATAAACATGTATATTATTTACCAATTGAAGTTTTCACCTTCAGCTCTGTTTGTTTCTAGGATTTGTCGAGGGCAAAGAAAATGAAAGGGAAAATGAAAGAGAAAAGCTTAATCCTTTGCTCTTGTTTGGTTGTCTTAAAAACTCACCCGGGAAAAAAAAAAAATGAATTGGCACTTCCCAAAAAAAAATTATCTTTTTTTTATAGTTAACCTTCACGCAGATTCATTTTCCTCAAAAAATTCTAGATCCAAACTTAGCATTAAAGTGGCTAGGGTGGGAAATAGGGAATACAACCAAATCATGCTCATGCCCAATAAAATGAATAACTAGCTAAGGCATGTTGCAAGTTTTAAAAATACCCATGTGAATATGTATAAGTATTGCATAAAGACACACTTCAAAACAACCGAGAGAAGAAAAACCCTGAAGCAAGGCATCAACATACCAGAATCAACAACAATCCACTTCCCTTCCTTTTCTCCTTCCACACTGGGGAGTAACATCCTCTGAGCACCCCTTTGCTTTTGCTTAACCTGTTCGTCCAAGCCGGAAAAGAATAACTCAATTTAAAACTCCTTGTTATTGTGTTTTCTCACTGTCATGTTTCGATGGGTAAGAAAGCAAAGCATGTAGAGAGAGATACGGGTGAGATTTCTTTTTTCTTTCTTCATTTAATAAAAAAATCTTAGTATTATGACAATCATATAACCAATCAGTTTCTTTCTCACCAAATCTCAGCTCTATATTTGTCGAAATAAAATTGACAAAATAAAAGAGTTATCTTTCTCTCCATTTCTCATTATTTCTCACCAATTTATAAACCAAACATTTGAGAGTTCTCTGTCTCTTTATTTCTATCATTTCTCACCAAATCCCCATCCAATCAGAATGAGAAAACTAATCAACAATCGGTACCAATTCTAGGGTTTCAGTTTTTCAATCATCAACAAATACATCGAACAAATACCGAAACAATGCATTGCAACTGTCACAAATTACAAAACATTGTGTTACGAACTTGCCTTGTAAATTAGGGCTTGAGCGATGTTGCGAACGTGCCAAGCAGATCGACCGGTGACGAAGACCATGAAATCAGTCCAATCGCAGTGGTTTCGAACGGGAACGACCTTGACGTGGTCTGCTTTGACATCGGTGAGAACTTTCTGGACTTCCTCCAAGTTCAGTAACCCCTTTTTGGTGTCGCTCTCGGCGACGAGGGAGGAGCACAAAGTGCGATTGAAGTTGTTAAACCCTAACTTCCATTGATGAGTAACAGAATAGATAGAATACGATGAAGAGGAGAGAGGAAGAGCACGAGATCGTAGAGCCGACCACATCAGATCACACCCACAATAGTGTGGCTCGCTCGCCCAGTTGCGGTCTAAACTAAAGCATCAAAATTTTGTTGCTGACGTGGCTAAGGGGATGTTTGGAAATTTGCTAGTGGAGTAATGTTAGGTTCTCAAATATTTTATTAATATTTTTACAAAATATTTTATATGGATATAGGATAAGATTCATATGTAAATTTTATGTGAGGGATTTGGTAAAAAATATTGATAAAATATTTGGGAATCCTAAGGTTGTGTTTGGAAGAGTTTTGGAATCATAGCTTTGTCTCCACATTCTAGTATGATAAGGGTGTTTGGGAATAGTTTTTTTTAGCTTTTTTTTGCTAAAATAGTAATAAAAGACAAAATAGGTTAAAATAATCAATAAGACAAAATGCCACATCAAACTCATAATCATTTTATTTTTTCTCTCACAAACATCATATCCAACTATAAAAAAATCTAACTATCTTCCCAAACACAAAAATTTTAGCCTCCTAAAATAGTCAAAAACTAAAATAGCCTACTAAAATAGCAACTTCCCAAACACCCACAATGTTTGGTTTGAGTTTTGGAAAACTAATTTCACCTTTCCTTTTGAAAACTTGTTTCAGTCGGGTTTTTAAATTTTGAAATTTAGCCTACTGGTCGTCCCCTCGGACGTCCAGCCGGTTGACCTGAACAGTGTGATTTTTTTTTGGCACTTTATATATATATTTTAAATAAAACAATATTTTTGGAATTTTTTTAAAAAATTTATGAGCTTTTTAATTGATTTTTGAGTTGTGTGTTTTGGTTATGAGTTGTAAGTTTTTGTATCAGATATCATATGTCACATCAAAAATTACCCACTCAATTCAAAACTCATTCACCAAACAAATTTTCTACACTCAAATCATAATTTCAAAACTCACAAACTCAAATACAACTCTTATTCTCAAATCATATTTAGAAAACTCTACCAAACGCTACCTAAAATTTTTCTTACTAGCGTTCTTTCTCAAAAAGAAAAATAGTATTATTTTAGATTCCCTATTTTTTAATTTGTTTTTATTACAATAATAATCTCAAATGAAATTACTTAAAATATCAATCATTTTAGAACCCCTATCTCACAATTAAGCTTAAACCCATTAAGTCATAAGATATGATTTATGACAGCACTCACCTTCATCACTACTCATCTATATATTTTCAAAATCCCACCATTAAAACCTTTAGAGTGCTCTGGTGGTGATATTCTGATAGCAACAATGATAACTATTCAATTATACATGTTTCTCCAATAATGACAACGAGTATAAGTTTTTATATCCAATTATCACATGAGTATTTTTTTCCTTGCGTAGTTACCGTGCTCGTTGCAGAGTATATTGAGTCTTTTACTTCTGTGACAACCCTCACTACTGTTTACTGATAAGACCACTACTTACTGCTAAACTGTGACTGAACTGGATAAGTAAATAATTAGACTGAAATCCCGAATTAATTGCATGAACATATTGTGTTCCTTGCATATCTACCTATTTGTCGTTTAAATGATCTGTTCGTGTTTTATGCTTTAAACTGCAAATTGAAGGCCTTATCGGCGGCCGAATCTGAAATCGATTGATGTCTTATGCTAATTAGAATTAATGGGATTTTATAGTATATTTAATTGAAATGTGATTTGGTATGATTAAATTAGATTAAAATAAGCTAAACCACGCAAGTCCAAGTATTTACCCTTTTGCCCTGCTTAGTAGGCCACTACCTAAGACTATATTGAAGCCTTATTTTATTCAAACAAAACATTTGTTCAGCCATTCTTGAGCCCTTAACCGACTAAGAGAGAGAGTGTGAGAGAATTGAGTTGTTCTTGAGAGTTTAACTTGGGGACTTGAAGAAATTGTAGAAGATTTGCAAAATTGAGCTTCTAGACTTGTGATTGAAGACCTAAGGTAGAGAATTCAACCTCTCTTTGATGTATTTGTGTATTGTCTTGCATGATCCATGTGAAATTAGAGATTCTAGCCAAGAGTTAGTTCAAAATGTTGAATTGTAGCATAAATCATGCATGTATGTTGCCATTCTTGAGTTTTGAAGTTATTGTTCATGAAATTTCACATACATGTTCATATTTTTGCATTGGACCATGAATTCTTCATGTTTTTGAAAGGATTGGCTCGTTTGAGCAAGTGATTGAAGCTTTGAATTGGTTTAAACTCATGCATGTCACATTAGAAGTATGTTCTTAAACTTTGGTTTGAAATTGGATTTAATTGAACTACCTTTGGGCTTTGATTTCTCAAATTGATCTTTGAATCATGTTATATTATGAGTTTACAAAAGTTTTTTAGAAAATTGGCCCAAAAGGATCGAATTGGATACATGAAAACTTGGTTTTGAGCTTGAGGTTCAAATCTGGAATTTCCAGAATTTGGACTCCCGCTCGAGCGGGGGAATTGGCGCTCGAGCGGGGAATACGTTGTCACGACCCAAACCCGCCCCTATGGGTTTAGCACCGTAACCGGCCAGTAATCTGAGATTACCGAAGGCCTGCTTAACAGTAGTATAGTAAAACAGAGTACAGGGGCTTGGCGGAAGCCAATACAGTAATTAAACAATGTCTAATGAGCTGTGACAGTCTGTATGCAAAAAGATTTTTCGTACATATATGCAGTCAGAGACAAAGCAGTATGTACAATATTTACAGTCATTCAGAACAGGGACCTAATCCCTATTAAACAGTACAGTACAAAAACAGATACAGAGACAGACAGGGGAAAATAAAACATCCCTAAGTCGTAGCTAGACAGGCTCGGAACCTCGCAGTGAGGCACAGTGGTTGGCTTGACAAAACTGGAGTTTACCCCGACGCTCTTAGCCGCGGTCTGGTGCCTGTACACCTACATATATATATATGAGCAGTGAGCTAAAGCCCAGTGAATAACATAAAGCGTAAAGGGTTTAGAATGAATGTCCTTCAGTATTGAAAACAGTTGTTTCAATCAGTATATCAGTTGTTCAGTACAGTAAACAGTCATATGTGGTACATCCATTAGCATAACAGTACAGTAAACAGTAGGTCTAAAGAGACCGAACAGTCAATGATGGCCATCAATCAGTAAACAGTAGTGGTTCCAATAAGGGAACCAACAGAGATCTCTGTAACAGTAACAGTAAACAGTAATTGCTAAGGATGCCACAATACAGTTCAGAATATAGGACATATATTCATTCAATTAACAGTATCAGTTCAGAAAACAGTACAGTTCAATTGTTCAGAAGATAATCATTTTTGAACATATCTTTAAACAGTTGTTACTCACAGAGTTCTGGGCTACAGTAAGCTAGAACGCGTCTCCAGTCGCCAACCCTACACAGTTAACAGATCGAACACACACTAAGCTATACAGTTGGGAAAGATAATAACTTAATCCCTAATTGCCTCGGTGTGTTCTACATCTATATCCTCATTAAGATGTCTTAAACTAGGCCTAAGAATGCCTAGGATGAAATGAAGATGCAAAGATGCACTCAAAAAACATTTTCAGAATTTCAGAAAAACAAAGGTCCCGCTCGAGCGTAGGTTACTCCACTCGAGCGGACATGCAAACAACGGTTCCCGCTCGAGCGTCACTTCTTACGCTCGAGCGGACATGCAAAACAGTTAAAAGTACTAGATGCTCAAAAATCACGCTCGACACCCGCTCGAGCGTAAGACACAAGGTCCCGCTCGAGCGTCAATTATTCCGCTCGAGCGGACTTCAAAACAGTGCAAAGTACTGGGAGCACGAGTTTCCCGCTCGAGCGCCACTTTCCCCGCTCGAGCGGGAGTCCAAAATCTGGAATTTCCAGATTTGAACTTCCAAGCTCAAATCAAGTTCAAATGCATAAATTTCGATCCTCTTGGGCTAATTTTCTGGAAAACACTTGTAAACACATAGAACAACATGATTCAAAGCTCAATTTGAGAAATCAAAGCCCAAGGGTGTTTAATTCAAACTCAATTTCAAACCAATTTTCATGTATAAGATGAACATGCAACATGCATGAGCTAAATCATTTTCAAAGCTTTAAACACAAGCTCCAATGAGCTCATTTCTTCAAGAACAAGATGAAATCAAGAACTACTCTTAAAACATGGACATGCATGAGAGGAATTATGAACTTGCAACCTCAAAACTTCCAAATACATACATACATGCAAGCCTTAAGCTTTAATTCAACATGTTAGAACTAAAACATGACTTAGCTCCTCAATATGACATGAACAATGTAAGAACCAACTCAAAGACAACAATAAGAAGATGAAGTCCTACCTTAAGTCTAGTAGGTCAAGTGTAGAAGCTAAGATATGGAGATCAACCTCCAATTCCTTCAATTCCAAGCAAAATTCACTCTAGTCTTCTACTCTCTCTCTCTATGTCGGTTTGAACACAAGAATTTGGCTGATGAAAGTGTTTTGTTACATGAATGCTAAGGCTCACATGTGTCTAGGTAGTGGGCCACTTAAGTGGCAAAGTTGTAATTAAAGCCAACTATGCAATTTAACCTATTTAATCTAATTTAATCATACCTAATCAGTTTTCAGATAATTACACCATAAAATCACATAAATTATGATGATCATAAAACATCAATCAATTTCCGATTCGGCCGTCAATAAGGCCTTCAATTTGCAATTTAAACATAAAAACATGAACAGATAATTAAACAGGCAACAGATAGAAATACAATTCAAATAGATACACTCAATCAATTCGGTTTTAGTTTTCAGTCAATCAGTTTAGTATTTCAATTACTTCAGTTATCCATCATAATCAGTCTCAGTATAGCAGTAATCGGTAGTCAATCAGTGATCAGTGATAAATCGGTAAACAATAACGAGGGTTGTTACATACGTGCTCCCAGTACTTTGCATTGTTTTACAGTCCGCTCGAGCCGGGAAATGTACGCTCGAGCGGGGACCTGAGTCATACGCTCGAGCGGGAGTAGAGCGCCCGTCGAGCGTGAATTTCATGCATCCAGTACTTTTGCCATGTTTTGAGCGGGTAACCTTTGTCTACATGTCCGCTCGAGCATAGAAAGTCACGCTTGAGCGTGACCCCTGTTTTCTGAAAATTTTGTAAAGTGTTTAAAAGTGCATCTTTGCATCCTCTTTCCATCTTAGGCATTCCTAGAGCATGTTTAAGGCATCTTAAGGAGGATATTGATGTAGAACCACACCGAGGCAAATTAGGGATTAAGTTATTATTTTTCCAACTGTGTAGCTTAGTGTGTGTTCACTCTGTAAACTAGTGTAGGGTTGGCATCCGGAGACGCTCTAGCTTATCTGTAGCCCAGAACTCTGTGAGTAACAATGTTGTAAAGATATGTTCAATTGAGATTACTTTCTGAACGAATGACTGAACTGTTTTTATGAATTATCACTATTTACTGAATGAATGCTTGTTCTAATTGCGAACTGTATTCGTGGACCTTACAAGAAGAGGCCAGAAGGTGGTGGATGTTGGTCCGCGGCACTAATACTGCTATGAATTAGGCTCAGTTTAAATTGTCTGTTTGAGAAAATACTTTCCACAGTGTGTCCGAGACCGCAAGGTGACTGAATTTGAACAGTTGAGGCCAGTGGTACCATGTCTGTTGCTGAATATGAATCGAAATTTATGAGCTTGCCAGATATGCACCACACATGGTGGACACTGACTATAAGAAAGCCAGGAAATTCGAAGGCGGCCTTAATGTCGAAGTACTTGACAGAATTAATGTGTTAAAATGCACAAGTATGTGGATTTCTTGACTGGGCCATTATATTGAAGACGAAATGATGACTGAAACAAACTGAAACACCAGCGTCTGAATGGCGTGGTAAGAGACGAGGCCTTAAATTCAAGAAATGCAGGAACAATCCGTTGAACAAAAAGTATAATACAGGGTCAACGACTAGTTCTAGTCAAGGGAACCGTTCCATACCGTCCTGTTCCGAATGTGGTAAGAACCATAAGGAAGTTTGTTATAAAATTTCTGGTGCTTGTTACAGGTGTGGCAAAGTGGGCCACATGGTCAAAAATTGCCCTTCCACTTCACAGGGCAATAGTAAAGCTGCACCTAGCACAGCAGCATCAACTGTTGCACCGAAACCTAACCCTAAAGCTACTGGGAAAGAGCCTATGAGGCAAGGCCGAGTGTTCGCACTCGTACCGGGAGATGTGCAGAATACCGAGACCGTTGTGTCAGGTATACTCTTTATTTGTGCTCAAAATACGTATGTTTTGATTGATTCGGGGTCTACACATTCATATGTATCGCATGCTTTTTCGCGAAAATTGAATAGACCACTAGAACCTATGAACTATCTGTTAGCTGTATCTTCACCTGTTGGAGGATCTATGACTTGTGCTTATATGTACCCTGCATGTGAGATTATTGTTGCGGATGTTCATTTGTATATTGATTTACTGCCATTGAATATTGATCATTTTGATGTGATATTGGGAATGGACTAGTTAACAAAATACCATGCTACCATAGACTATGTGACTAAACGAGTTGTTTTCCGTCCACCCGGGCTGCCTGAATTCGTGTTTAATAGAGTTGGAGTAGTACCTCCCCCATATTTGATTTTATCTATGAAAGCTTTTAAACTGATTAGAAAAGGGTGTAAAGGGTATCTGTGTTCTGTATTAACTGTACCTACTGATGATAAAACTGATGTGAACATTATTTCTATAGTCAGAGAATTCCCAGATGTTTTTCCAAATGATCTGCCAGGAGATTTGATTGATAGGGAGATTGAGTTCACCATTGATGTGATTCCGGGTACACAGCCAGTATCCAAAGCTCTGTACAGAATGGCACCTACCGAATTGAAAGAACTGAAAGTTCAACTGTAAGAACTGTTAGATAAGAAGTTCATCAGGCCCAGTACTTCACCATGGGGCGCGCCAGTCTTATTTGTGAAAAAGAAAGACGGCTCACTGAGACTCTGCATTGACTACCGTGAACTGAACAAGGTAACAGTGAAAAATAAATATCAATTGCCTCGCATTGATGATTTATTTGACCAACTACAGGGTGCCCAAGTGTTCTCCAAAATTGACCTTGGATCTGGATACCACCAGTTGAAAGTCAAGACAGGGGACATTGAAAAGACTGCTTTTCGAACGAGGTACGGACATTATGAATTCTTAGTTATGCCTTCGGAGTCACCAATGCACCTGCTGCATTTATGGACCTCATGAACATAATTTTTAAACCATACCTTGATGACTTTGTAGTTGTGTTCATAAATGACATTTTAATTTATTCCAAAAGCACAGAAGAACATGAACATCATTTGAGAATTTCCCTATAGACCCTAAGAGAACAGAAACTGTATGCTAAACTGTCTAAATGTGAATTTGGCTTGATAATGTTATTTTTGGGGCATGTGTGATTTAAAGATGGAATTTCAGTTGATCCGCAGAAAATTGAAGCAGTGGTAAATTGGCCTAGACAACAAATGTTACTGAAGTCCGAAGTTTTCTAGGCTTAGCCGGGTATTACAGAGGGTTTGTCAAAGATTTCTCCAAAATTGCCCTACCACTGACACAGCTGACTCAGAAGGGGATATCATTTGACTGGACCGATCAGAAGGAATCAACTTTTCAAGAATTGAAAACTCGACTAGTGACTGCACCGATTCTCACATTACCTCAGGTATGGATGGTTATACTATATTTAGTGATGCTTCTTATAAGGGTTTGGGATGTGTTTTTGTCACGCCCCAAACTCGCCCCGAAAAGTTTGGCAACGAGACCGGCCAGTAATCCTAGATTACCACAGGCCTAACTG